>BQNB010067218.1:2042-34276 GCA_026074375.1 Tanacetum coccineum | reverse complement strand
GGTTCGGGTGACTTCTCCATGACGGATTATAGGTGTCACCAAGATTGTTTTGCTTGGGCTTAAAGGTATACCACTTACCTCCTGCTTCGTCGGTATGCGAGGATGCGTATTCAACAAAGGCTTGTTCGGGGTTTTCCATGCAACTCTGAGTGTCGTGGGGACCACTACAGATTTCACACGAGGCAATGATTTTGTTTAATTGGGTTGGTTGTGTCGGAGCAAGATGAGCTTCCATCCAGCGTTGGACTTGATTTTCGAGCTCGATTAGACAGCGGTCAGATGTACTCGGGACATCTTGAGGCAATACGATTGCCTTGACCGGCTTAGCGAAATCCCTTGGGTCGTTCCAACTTTCGTTGTCATAGAGGGCGAGGTCCTCTAGTATTGCCCAGGATTCTTTAGGGTTGAGGTCACGAAGCTTACCACCGGCCGATTGGTCAATGGTTCGTCTTGTGATGGGATTGACATGGTCATAAAAAATTTGGACTTGGAGCCAAAGATCGATGCCATGATGAGGGACTTTTTGGAGTAAGTCCTTGAAACGAGTCCATGCTTCGGATAAATATTCTTCATGATGTTGTTGGAACATCAGGATATCATTGCGGAGTTTTGCGGTCCTTCCCGGTGGAAAGAATTGAGCAAGGAATCGGGTAGTAAGATCCTTCCATGTGGAGATGGATCCCGCTGGAAGGCGTTCAAGCCAATTGCTAGCTTGATCGCGTAGGGAAAATTGAAATAAACGCATGCGCATTCTTTCCCTATTTTCACCATCAAGGTCAAGTGAGTCCACAAGTTTAAGAAAGTCCTTGAGGTCATGCGGATCCTCGGACTGAAGTCCGTGGAATGAGCATCCGTTTTGCACCAACCAGATGGTGTCGGATCAAAGAGGTACCACTTTGTTCCCTTCGGGGAGCTCGATGGTATTCCTATAGCCCTCGTGGCTTGGTTTGGAGTAATCTCCTAGAGTACGGATAGGATTCTCGTCTCTCATGGTGGTTGACGAGAATGGGTTACGAAACAAATAACATGAAGAAAAGATAGACTACAAGAAAGCTAATGTGCAGGAATTGAAGTCTTACTTGAAAGGATTCAAGCAAGTAGAACTAAGCTAAACTATGATCAAAACCTAACTATTCCCCGGCAACGGCGCCAAAAACTTGATGTGCGGTTGTCGTAGGACTTCTACACGAGAAGTTTTACAACTCCCTAGGCAGTGCACCTAATCGTTGTAGTGTAGTATAGGCAAGACTCGAGGTTGTTTATCGTTCACTCGAGGAATAGGTTGGGAAGGCTTGATCACGGTCTAACAGAATTCTAAGGGTTGAGTGAAGATTCTTTTTGTATTTTTATGTTTTATGGAAAGCAAGTAAATCATATAATTGAGAGAGTGGTTTGGTTTTAGCTATTTAAACTAAATGACAATCTAAACTAAGGGTGATAACAATAAGATAAAAGATTGTGTCTATTTAATCATGTATTACTCCCTATATTTCTTCTCCTAGTGTTGTTGCCTTGTCACACTTGTGATGATCTATGTAACTATTTCCTAAAGCATGAACGAATTACATGAACCCGCCATCTACTTAGTATGCCGCTAGAGCAACGCACATGCAAGGTAGTATGAAGACTATTACATGGCCCCTAGGAGTTTACTAAGTGCATGTGAAATACATTAAGAGTGGATCAACCATATTAGGGGGCAAGGTAGTATGAAGACTATTACCCGATGGTATCCTTTCTACACAATCACGTTTCCCTAGACATATCAACAGCGATACAGACAAAAGTTGGTTTTCTAAGACCTAACGTGCACATCCATCACAAGAAGCAACACCACTAAGATCTACATTCTAGGTTTCATACAATCATAAATAAACACAATAGGAGGTTTAGCCAAGCATGTTAAGAATAAAGCAAGAACAATAAATCACACAACACATAAACATATTGAATGATTAAGTAAACCTTACTTGATTAAAACATGAATTGGAAGAAGTACAATAGGGGTTTTAGGCCCTAAAATCCTCTCCTACAGCTGCTAAACGAACTAGGGTTCGTACCCTCTTTTTATTCTAAAGTTACACAATGAAAACCCTAAATTCGGGTATGTATATATAGGAAAAATGACGCGACAGCGTCGCGTTTTAGTCGTGACGCCGTCGTAAGATGAATCTTCTAGATCTGCATTTGAGTCGGTGCGGGCTGACGCCGTCAGGAATGATGTGATGCCGTCACTTGATGAGTTGTGACGGCGTCGTGTATAGCTTGTGATGCCGTCTCTAGGCTCTGTAAGTACAAATCGTCAAGAGTCTTGGTGTTGGTTTGTAATCTCGTCCGTTTCTTCTCCAAATGAGCCCAAGTCATGTGTAATTCATCCAAATGTCCTCCAAATGTGAAATACCTGAAAAAGAACGATTAAGTACCTATTTTGGGCATAAACACACGATTTTGGGGGTTAAACGACCCTGAAAAAGTGTATAAAATGACACCTTATCATTTTGTCCTTATTTTACAAACGTTATTGGTTTATTTAGGCTTACGGAAGTGGTTTTCTCATTTTTAGAAAATCCAAGACATTCCTTATCTTGGGGAAAATTTTTGACGACTTAGCATATCGTCTAAAACAACACTACTTTTCTTGAATTTTGAAAAATTCAATGCTTCGTCTTGAAGCTTGGAAACATTACTCCTTAAAGAGTAAACCTCTTGTGTGAGAACTTCACACTTTTGACAAGGTTCAATCACCTCTTTAGATTTAGCAAGTTTCTTTACTTTAAGCTCGAGATCACTGACTTTGCTAACAAGTTTTAAATGTGCTTTTTCATGAGCGCGTTTTTCTTGTAAAAGTTTTTCATTTAGAAAAGTCTTTGCTAAACTTTAGGAGTTGATGAGGGGTCATTTTATACACTATTTCGGGGTCATTTAACCTCCTAAATCATGAAAATATGCCTAGATTATGTGCTTAATCATTTGTTTTTAGGTTTTTAGCACTTGGATGGCATTTGGAGGAAATACACGTGACTTGGGCTCATTTGGAGAAGAAACGAACAAGACTACAGACCTACACCAAATCTCTTGAAGAATCGTGCTCACAGAGTGTGGAGACGGCGTCGCAGGCATAAAGCGACGCCGTCGTGACGATTTCTCTATATATACAAAACCGAATTTAGGGTTTTAGTGTGTAACCTTGTATAACTTTTGGGGAGCCGAACCCTAAGTATTTTGTTAGCTTTTAGGCCGTCTTTAAGGCTTAAAAACCCTATTGTAACTGACCTTAATTCATGTTTTAATCAAGTAAGATTGTTTATCTTTAATCATTCAATATGTCTATGTGTTGTCTGATTGATCTATGTTCTTGCTTTCTTTATAACATGTTAGGCTAAACCTTCCCTTGTATTTACTTATGATTGCATGAAAGTTGGATTGTAGATCCTGTTACTGTTGCTTCTTGTGATGAATTTGCGCATTAGGCTTTAGAAAACTAGCCATAAGATATTAAATTGGCATAGACGTCTAGGGAAACACGAGAAGTGTAGAAAGGATACCATCTGGTAACAGTCTTTATACTACCTTACCCCCAATATGGTTGATCCCTCTTAATATATTTCAATTGCATTTAATATACTCTTAGGGGCATTATAATAGTCTTCATACTACCTTACTTGCGTTGCCTTAATGGAATATTAAATAGACGGCGGGTTCGTGTAATTCGTTCATGACTTAGGAAATACTTACACAGATAATCACAAGTGTGACAAGGCAACATGATTAGGAGAAGCAATCTATTGAGTAATGCATGATTAAGTAAATACATTATCTTATCATAAAGCTATCACCAATAGTATAGATTATATTTAGTTTAATTAATTAGTTAATCAACCAACCTCTCAAACGATTGATTTTACTGCTTTTTATAAAATATAAAAATACAAAAATAATCTCATTTCAATCCCGTAGATCTCGGCCAAGTCCTGTTCGAGCCTTCCCAACCTATTCCCCTAGAGAACGATAACAACCCCCGAGTCTTGCCTATACTACACTGCAACAATTAGGTACACTGCCTAGGGAGTTATAAAACTTCTTGTTGAAGTCTAATGACAACCGCATCAAGTTTTTGGCGCTGCTGCATGGGGAATAGTTAGGTTTCAAACTTATTTTAGCTTAGTTCTACTCGCTTGAATCCTTTCAAGTGAGATTTTATTTTTGTTATATTAGCTCTCTTGTAGTCTATCTTTTCTTTGTGTGTTTGTTCGTAATTTTAATTGACTATTCATTCTTCATCATGGAGAACGCGAATCCACCACCAACCAATAATCGTCTTGTCCTACCAGCCGCGCTGCGCACAAGAGCTATCCAAGAACTCCATGAGCTACTAGTAATTTCGGCCTTTGTTGACTCTCGATTAGAAAGTATTGAACAATTTCTTAACCACTTTGCCAATCAACCTAATGAGACTAATATGAATGACTATGAGTTCGATGACGAATCGGTAGATACACCCCTTGTTTCTCCCTTTCCTCATTCAGATAATGATTTGGATGACGGCGAAGTTCTTAATGAAATGAGTAAGTACGAGAATGCTGGAGTACTACGCCGAGAAAGAATAATTAAAAGTTTTGACGGGGATGACCTAGCATTCCAATGCATGATTGGCTTTAGGAAGTTTACTGCCTATCTTGACCCTTTTCTACCAATGAATATTATCTCATGTAAAGCCTATACCATAATAGTGGTAGAAGGACTAGAGGGCACATGAAAGAACCTAGTTTCCATTGTTAAGGATGTTTACGTGTTTGTGAGGAGTTTTACCTATATCACAAATTTTGTGGTATTAGAGGACATAGGAGAATTTATCATGAGCGATATGGCAGAAATCTTGATGGGCAAACCCTTTTGAAAAATCACTAAGCTCAAATATGATGTCGTCAGGATTGGTTTCCATTCACTAGATCTCTTCTGACACTTACTGATCTTAGGATGCCTGTACAATACCTAGGCTTAAAAACTTTAGATGGAGCAAGATTCCCCCACGATTTAGAACTTAGGCCAACTTGATTTGATGATTAGCCAACGTGATTTGATGAACGGACTTAGGCATCCCTATGAGAAGAATAAGCTAATGTACAAGAATTGCCTAAACCTATGCCCCAAATACCAAGTGGATGAAAGTATGAAAGAATGGCTCATTTATGGACACGTGAGCATTCATGAAGTCACGTAAAGACGTGTAACTTCGAGTCTAGCTACAAGACTCATAAATAAAGAAAAGCGCTTCTTGGGAGGCAACCCATTGTTTATATTTATCACATATTAGGAGTGTCTTGTGTTTTATTTTTTTTCATTTATTCTTTTATGTTTGAATTCATCATTTTGTAATCATGCTTTGTTTTGTCTTTAACCTCGTCTTAATCTCAATCAAAGGTATTTTGCAACAAAATAAGTGTAAGGAAATATCCGGTTTTTAAGAACCAATTCAAACATGAGAAATAAATTGTTTAGATTAATTCGTGTCAGTTTTGAGTCATATGATTGTATTGACTAATCCCAGGTTTCATGCAGTAATTCATACAGGAAATAAGTTATATAATCGCGTGTAGGAAGTTTTTTAAACGAAAAAGAAAATTCTCTCAGAGGCTGCAGACGGCGTTAGGATTTATCCTGACGGCGTCGTGAGCCCAGCTACAGGAAATTCAAAATATTTTAAGTATTTTCGAAAAATAATTTGCACAAAATTTAAAATTTGTAATTCTTTTATAAACCTGCAGAAACCTATGATTATATCATTACTATCATCCTATCTTTACTGCTTTCATAGAGTCAAACCTTAAACTCTCATTGTATTTATATCTATCCTGCCGATTTTATGCTTGGTGTAGTTGTCTTTGTCTTTGATTACAGGTTATATTTGATGAGAAGAAGCTTGGAAGTTCTTAGGAAGTTTCATTAGACAATTCTTGGAGGACGATTTAACCAGCTATCTCATGTTTCTTCTCCATTATTGAGCAAACTAGGGGAGTACTAGTTTTTTTTACTTGTTTTCTTTTCCCTTTATTCGTTTTTACGGGTATTTCTAAAGAACATTGGGGAAAATGTTCAACTTAAGTGTAGGGGGCGAAATAAGCCTTAAAAACTATTCCTTCAATTGCCATTTGCTTGTTCCTTAAAATGATGGGTAATATATCGAAATATAGCGTAAAAGGTAATTTTGACCCAAAATTACTTTTTTTGACACACACCGATGAAAACCGAGTATTAATAGCGTCTCATGGATAGGAATGTATATGACTAGCACAAAAACCCCAATATTCCACCCCAAAAATGTGAGGTTCGCCTTTAGATCTTTAGGAATTCGGGTATCCATTTTTGATACCCAAGATAATTTATACCTTTAGCTTTCTCGAGTTAAGGTTCGAATGCAGTCATATGTGTCTATTCCGTCATTACGGATGTGTACGTATGGTCTTTGTCGCCTTTTCAGGAGCATTGGTATCGATATTAAATTATATGAGTGTACCGGTAGTATATTAAATTCTAGAACTTGTTTTTGTGATGCATCCCGAGACCGCATAGTAAGTATTAGGATTTGCTAGATACAGGCTCTGGGTTTAACCTTTTTAAAACCGTATGTAAATTGTTATGATGGTCAAATCAATCATATAACTATCCCTCACCCTTGCCATGTACTCATTTTTAGTGCAGGATACCCCTAGTACAACCCTCCGAGCCTATCCTTTTTACTGTTCTCGTAATTTTCTGGTTAAGCCAGACTATTAATGAAGAGCATTGTTAACCTTTAAACCAATTGTTACACCCAAATTGCCTTAGCCTACCTTGTATGTACTCGCTTTTAGTACATTATTGTTTTAATCCAAGTTGATTATTAGGTACACGAATGCTAAGTCCTTATCCTTGTAAATATTGTGTTGGGACGATTGGGATTCATGGTAGTATTCATCTTATGAAGAATTGGGGAAAAAGTAATTTATTACCCCTAATAGAGCTCAATAAGCTCCATGTTATGTTGATCCACCTCAATTCGGGTCATTAGTTAGATTGTAATTATCGAGTATGTAAAAGTTCAAGTGTAGGGGTGCATCTATAAACCCCCATGATGTATTATATGTATAAGCAAAGGCAGAGCAAAAGTGTACAAAAAAATGTATATAAAAAGGTGAAAAAAATGTACGGGCTGCCATTTTCTTATGTTTATGTTTATCATATAGTCAAAGAAAGAAAAATAAAGAGATGGATGTAGAGTTTTATAGAGTTTGTATATCTTATCAGAGTCTTTGGCTTGGCAACCAAACCAGCGTGTATTCTTATAAATAATTAGCTAACCCTTCCACTCCAAATTCACCTAAAAGTCACTCCCCAAATGTATCCCATCCATATTTTTTCGTTAATGTTATCTTACACCTACACCCTACAACCCCTTAAAATACCTCTTTGATAGTAATGATTAATACTTGCGCTCGACGTTAGAGGTTTGATCCTTTACCAATCCTATGGTAATTTATATGGTATGACAGGTAATGTGTGTTTAATTTTCCGTTTCTCATAGTTGTTATAATTTATTATACACCCGAGTGAAAGTGAGAATCCCAAACACTTATGTGAGGAGCTAGATATGCTTTCCGTGCTTTTTAATTACGATGTCTAGAAGGTTGTGTTCTAAACTGCTTTTAAAGAGTAGGTTAAATGACGCTAATATACACTATTTTTGGGATCATTTAACCCCCTTAAATCATGCAAAATATGCCATTTATGTTGCTGGTAATTGTTTGTTTTCAGGGTTTTAGCACTTGGATGGCATTTAGAGGAAATATACGTGACTTGGGCTCATTTAGAGAAGAAACGGACAAGACTAAGGACCTACACCAAATCTCTTGAAGAATCGTGCTCACAGAGTGTGGAGACGGCGTCGCAAGCATAAAGCGACGCCGTCGTGATCTATCTAGTGAAGGCGTCAGAAAATTGACGACGGCGTCAGAACGTAACCGACTTAAATCAGACCTAGAAGATTCTGCTTTGTGACGGCGTCACGACTATAACTGGACGCCGTCGCGATGATTTCTCTATATATACAAAACTGAATTTATGGTTTTAGTGTGTAACTTTGTATAACTTTTGGGGAGCCGAACCCTAAGTTTTTTGTCAGCTTTTAGGCCGTCTTTAGGGCTTAAAAACCCTATAGTAACTGACCTTAATCCATGTTTTAATCAAGTAAGATTGTTTATCTTTAATCATTCAATATGTCTATGTGTTGTCTGATTGATCTATGTTCTTGCTTTCTTTATAACATGTTAGGCTAAACCTTCCCTTGTATTTACTTATGATTGCATGAAAGTTGGATTGTAGATCCTTTTACTGTTGCTTCTTGTGATGAATGTGCGCGTTAGGATTTAGAAAACTAGCCATAAGATATTAAAAAAAATTTTTTTGGCTTTTAGTCTAGGGAAACGCGGGAGAAGTGTGAGAAGGACTACCATCTGGTAACAGTCTTATACTAAATCATATGTAACACCCGCCTTTTCGGGAGTTTATAACTCTTCCATTTACCTTATATCAGCGGAAGCGTCTACTCTTAGTCAAGCCCAACTAATCTCTTGAGATCTAAAACTGCTTATCTGGGTTACAAAAAAAAGAGTTTTGGGTCAGCCAAAGGCCTAGTGAGAATTCATGGTTTTCACATACAGAATAAATATATAATCCGAACATTTTTTTTAATAACGAACTTGTAAAAGGATCATGCAAATTTGTTAATATTCACATAAATGATATTCCCTTAAAACATATGCTTATTCGATTCAATTATCAACAATATATAAACCAACAATTCACTTTGTACCAGCGATTACACATTATATTTTTTTTTTTTTTTTAAACTATTCGCACATTTCACGTTCGGTTCAACGGTTCCAACAATTCATATTTCCGTTCGGTTCAACGGTTCCAACAATTTATATTTTTACCCGTTCGGTTCAACGGTTCCAACAATTCACATTTTTACTCGTTCGATTCAACGGTTCCAACAATTCATATTTCCGTTCGGTTCAACGGTTCCAACAATTCTTATTTTTACCCGTTCGGTTCAACGGTTCTAACTATTCATTTTTCATAGTCCACAATTCACAATTCAAAATCTATATATCTCAACATATAAATATAACAATCTTCACTACTTTCACATATTATCAAACAATCGAGTACGTAGCAAATAATGATCATTCAAACAAGTTTGCATGATACTATCTTTTCAATAAAAGCGCAAACACTTTTAAAAGCACATGAAAAACTAACCCGATGATATTTATTATCTTTTATTCAGTCACCAAATTAAAAGTCTCTTGGCTACCGTTATTCTATCCGAAACTAGAAATTCCTGCCCGAATCTTTTGTTTCCGTCACTCTTAACGTTAGGGTTTTAAGATATCTTTTTATATCAGTTCAATGGCTCTTGGGGATCACGTTGTATTTAAGGGTGAGTTAGCACATAACTTCATGAAAGGCTCAATTGATTTGAAAATCAAATATTCACATCCGATTGACTAGTTCTTTCCACGTTCCTTTTCTTATATTTTGACATACCCATACACATAACCCCATTTACTTTCTTATTATACTAACAAGACCTTAGACGTTTACAAAATGATGGATATCTCAAGAACTATATTAAAAAACTAGAAATCACCTTTCTAATATTTTGGGGTATTACAACTCACCCTTCTTAAAAGAATTTTGTCCATGAAATTTTGTCTAGATAATATAGACGTAGATACCATGCGATAACATCATGTCAATTTAAAATTCTTATGCTTTATTAGACATTCAAATATAACAATAGTACTCTTTCAATCAACATAGATGATAAGTTCTCACGAAACTGAACAAAACTTAACGAGTTTACAACATCAAAATGAGAGATAACTTAAAGGGTCTTGGCTAATTTCTTCTTGCTAATACAAGGTGTCTTAAGCTTTATCGAGCAGTCTATTGAAAAAATCTTACCATTGGCTTTTTTGCCGTTATATCTTTTTCTATTGCGGGCTTGAGGCCTTCATCAGGACAATCAAACTATCTTATGTCCAAGTGTTCTTGATACTAAAACAAATACCACCAATCAACTTTACAGTTCTTTTGTTGCAAGTCCTGGTTTTCCCACAATCTACGACAATTATCATGCCAACTTTTCCCCCTGTGTTTCTTTTTGATATCGTACATGGTTTATACTCGATTGCATTATTAGTTTTCTCACTAATGATCTTGATCTTTTTCATGTCATCATCATGATTCTCTCTCTTTCTTTTGTTGTCTCCTCCTCCTTCTATTTGATGATTGTTATCCTTTTCAACCCTCAAGGCAAGTTCCACAGCTTCTTGAAAGGTTGAGGGTATTTCTTGTTGAACTGGACCCTTGATCCCGGCCCCCATATATATCCTTTAATCTTTCTTTCCTCGGTAGCTACCTGGTATTTCACAAATCTTGCCTTTTCATTAAACTTTTTCGTGTATTTCGGGACTGTCATATCATTTTGTTGTAGTTTCAAGAATTCCTCCTCAAGCTTATCTATCAATCCTTGAGGACAGTAATTTTCCATGACTAAATCTTCAAACTCTTCCCATGTCATAACACTTGCAACATCATCACCACGAGCTATCTTGATCATATTCCACCAATGTCGCGCCTCTTCTTTCAACAATGGGTGAATATTCAACCTTTGTCGAGGTGGAGCATTCACTAATTTAAAATTTGTTTCTACCCCTTAAACCGGTTTGGTGGCAAATCACTTAGTTCGCGGTTTATCTCCATGAAATTCGCTTGGTTTACAGTTTAAGAAGGACTTGTAGCTACATTCGTCTCCATGAGCTTCTGGATTTCTTCTTCTTCTCTCAGATTCTTCATTTCTTAGTCTCTGAGCATTCTGCGTTTTTCCTATCTTGTTCTGCCTTTCTTTTCCTTTCTTGCTCCTCTACAGCTCTCTTATCTTCCATTGCTTTTCTCTTCCTCTCAGCCTCTTTATTTGCCTTTTTGTTTTTCTCAGCCTCTTCTGCAGCTTTCCTGGCATCTTCTGCCTTCCTAAAGTTTTCTTGACTTCGAGCCGAATAGGTGGGCTAAGTGTATTGACATAATCCTCTTAATCTAATACCTAGTTCCCTTTAGTTACAGGAGGAATCTGGGTTCCTTTGAAGCGACGTTTGCTTAGAACCACCAGAACCTGTTCCTTCAATTTCTCTTTGCCATATTTATTGAAGTCTATAGAATATCTTATAGACTAAATGTATTTAAAAATATTTATTAGTATATATATATTATATAGATATATATATATAAGATACATTTCTATTTTATGAATTACCTCTATAAAGGAATTCTTATTCATACCAAAACACAACTCATTACTCTGTTATCTTTAGTGGGTGATTTAGAAAACTAGCCATAAGATATTAAATTGGCATATACGTCTAGGGAAACGCGAGAAGTGTAGAAAGGATACCATCTGGTAACAGTCTTCATACTAACTATGTAACACCCCGCCTTTTCGGGGCGTTAAACTCTCTCATTTACCTTGCGTCTACTCTTAGTCAAGCCCAACTAATCTCTTGAGATCTAAAACTGCTTATCTGGGTTACAAAAAAAAGAGTTTTGGGTCAGCCAAAGGCCTAGTGAGAATTCATGGTTTTCACATACAGAATAAATATATAATCCGAACATTTTTTTTAATAACGAACTTGTAAAAGGATCATGCAAATTTGTTAATATTCACATAAATGCTATTCCCTTAAAACATATTCTTATTCGATTCAATTATCAACAATATATAAACCAACAATTCACTTATACCGCGATACAACATATATAAACTATTCACATTTCCGTTCGGTTCAACGGTTCCAACAATTCATATTTCCGTTCGGTTCAACGGTTCCAACAATTCACATTTTTACCCGTTCGGTTCAACGGTTCCAACAATTCACATTTTTACCCGTTCGATTCAACGGTTCCAACAATTCATATTTCCGTTCGGTTCAACGGTACCAACAATTCTTATTTTTACCCGTTCGGTTCAACGGTTCCAACTATTCATTTTTCATAGTCCACAATTCACAATTCAAAATCTATATATCTCAACATATAAATATAACAATCTTCACCACTTTCACATATTATCAAACAATCGAGTACGTAGCAAATAATGATCATTCAAACAAGTTTGCATGATACTATCTTTTCAATAAAAAGCGCAACACAATTTAAAAGCACATGAAAACTCACCTGATGATATCTTATTATCTTTTACTTCGCGTCCAAATAAAAGTCTCTTGGCTACCGTATTCTAACCCGAAACTAGAATTCACTGCCTCGAATCTTTTGTTGCCGTCACTCTTGACGTTAGGGTTTTAAGATATCTTTTTATATCAGTTCAATGGCTCTTGGGGCTCTGATACGTATAGTTTTAATACGTATAATAATATAACGATAATGAAATTCCAAAACTACCCTTGAGGACAAAGGAAGTAAGAAAATATTCTACGTAAGAAACCGGTAAGTTATTACCGGGTCGTTTTCCCAAAGACTTATGAAATTGAGACCTTGCTTGTTATTTGGACAATGACTTGATTTGATTCGAAGATGATTTGTTTTCTTAAATCATAATAGTGAGAAAATAACAACACAATTAACTACGAAAAACGATAATGGAAATAAAGTAAACGCGACAAATAAGCAAGAATACTAAAATTAAACCTTAAATGATTTTTTAAACTTTTCCTAATCCTAAATAACTATTTAAAAATAAAATGCTAAGGAAATTCTAAACCGAGAGTGGTTAAAGCTTAAAAACGAAGAAAACGAGAACGGGGATTGAATCCCGTTCTTTAAAAAACGAAATTCTAAAATATTAACCCTACGGATGCAAATTTATTTTTCCTAGGTTCTAAATGTTAAAAGAAAATTTTCTAAAAAAGAATTATATTTTTTTGACTTTTTTATAATTTTTTATGAATTAAAAACAATTTTAATGAAATTAAATGTTTAAAAATACTAAACTATTTATAAAAAAACTGGAAAAATCACGAAAAATAGCTTGAACGGTGAGGAATCTAGGAAAAATAAGATGGGGAAAACAGCTTATCGAATAAGCTGTGAAATAAGCTAAATACGCCTAATAAGCTAAAAAGTGTAAAACGTGTATAAGGAATTAATTGTGCAATACAAAACTGAAAAAGACCCCAGGGCACGTTGGTAGGGAGTGTGTGTGTGAGGTTTATAAAAGGGTTGATGCTAGGTTGAGGTCGGGGGTTCGAGTCTTGCTCACCCCCGACTTCCTTAGTTTCCCCTTTTTTTATTTTGCAAAAACCTAAAAAGCAAAGTTGTAAAATAGCTTATAATAAGCTATTTTTGTGAAAATAACTTTTCTAAAAGCTAATCAATAAGCCATTAAATGAGCTTAAGAGAAAAGGCCACAATCAAATAAGCTATTATCAACTAACTTCTAACCTAATAAGCTAGTTTAAACAGGAAATAAGCAAGAGAAAAGGCCACAAGCTGAAATAAGCAAATTAAGCTTTTTATACTAAACTGGAGTAACCAAATGGATCCTTGTGATAATAAGCCCTATACCTTCTTAAACCTTGGCTTAAAGACTACTGAAAACATCACTTGGAAAGTATTTTGAAATGCAAATGATCAAAGAAAAAGCTGGTTGAAAAAGCTATCTATTCTATTTTTTTGTTTTTCAAAGTTTATTGAAAAATGACAAAGTACTGGTTTTACACTAAAAAATAGATAAGCTAACAGACTTTTTTTTTACAAAATAAGCATAAACAAATGTAATCTAACCTCACAATGAAATTTAAGATCAAACCAAAGGACTAAATAACCTTTGACAGCACTAACTAAAGTTAGTGCTGTCTAATGCCAAACACCCCTTTATTTTGCTCAAATTCATTATTAGCTTTTGAAACTAAGAATTAAAACTCGAATTAAAGATACCAGATATTAATTAACTTTTAACAAACCTAATAATCATATTTCAATAGACAAATAAGCAAAAGTAATAAGCTAACAAGATATGCTATTGTTTTTTGATTTTATGACTGAAATTTAACAAATAAGAGTAAACTAAGATTTAAGCTACTAATTGAACTAATTTAGCTTCTAACAACTATATGAAGCTAATATAAGCTACACTAAACAACAATAAGCAAATAATAAGCAATTTAAAGCTAAAGTGCAGTTTAAGGCTAGAAAAAGTAAATGGAAACTTATAGAAGCCTCTGCACAAAACAAGGCTATTAAATGCTCTTATGAGCTAATCAACAAGCTCCAGCTTATCCTAGGATAAGCTGGTGTGGTCTTGGAACCCAATCCATCTGGTTTCCCTTCCTTAATAAGCTTTGGTATATTTGAGAGTGAATTTTGAGAGTTATTAAGCTCATTTAAGCTTTAAGAGCTTAAATGAGTATATAGTTAGCTTGAGTAGTGACTAAGTAGCTTATGAAGAGCTTATTGAGATTTATCAAACCATATTGCTTATCATTGCACATTAAGTAAAAACAGGATTGAACAAGATTAAAAGTGAAGTGCAAACTTTTATTAATTAAAACAGATTACAAAGCTTTTTAAATGAAAATTACAAAGACCTAAATGACAATAAGCTAGAAAATTACAATAAGCTAAAAGCTAATTTTACATTTAATTAATAATATATTTAAAAAAATACCATTTCCTTAATTAACTAGATAATCTTGTGAGTACGGCAGACCTTTATTTAGTGGGGCCGAGGATGCTTCTAGGCTTGCTACATGCTCCCCTTGAGCTTTAGTATCTCAACCATTTATTTATCCACTCATGATGCCCCTTTCGTGACCGTATGGATTAGATTAAGGCAACAGATTTCCAAGCTGGCAATCCCACTCTTTAGGAGTGAGTGTGTTTCTTTAGGCTTGCTTTCAGTGTAAATTTCCATCTTTTGGTGTGTTTGTTTGAATCCACCGTGTCATTCCTTGATCCTTCTTGACCAATCATAGCTAAGATGTGACGTTTTGCTTTGCTGAGCTGTGGCTTAGTACTCGAATCTTTTAGCCACGTAGTCAATTGGAATTTACCCTTTGTTTTTGATGCAGGATTAATTGAAGGAGATGATGAATAGTAGAAACAACTTTTCGCGCCTTTTCTTTTTACCTTATTATACGTTGTTTGACCCGGGGGTGTGAGGGTTGACCTGGGCTTGGGATATTATAATAAAGGATTGGGCCGTGGTGAGTATTTGGGCTCGGTTATAAGGTAAATGGGTTTTTATATAAGAGATAACGACCGTTATCTCTTTAATAAAAAGGAGATAACGGTGTTAGGGTTTAGGGACTATTTTTGTATTATGATATAGCATTAAGGGTTTTTGAGGATTTTGCCATTAAGCATGTTGACCATAGTTGACCAAGTGTTGACCATTGATAGCAATCTCCCGGCTTTTGTGTACTTTATCCGTTCCTGTGTCCGTGTTTGCCCAGTTTTAACCGTTTTCTTGTGATTTTTGCAATATACGTACCTACACATCACAAATAACAAAATACACAAATACAAGCATATTTTTTGCAATTTTGCATCATTTAAGTCCATTTTTGATATATAAAGATATTTAATTTCTGCACATAACAAAATTCCCCAAACAACGTGAATTGACGTGTCCTCACAGCAATATTATAAGCCCATAAAACAAATACCTTAAAACTTCCCCAAACTATATCTTTGAACCGTAGCAAAGACTTTGTGAGGAGAGTTAATAAAATACACAAGTTATAAAACACCATATTTTCCCATTTTTCAAAACTTTTTTTTATAGCAACTACCTAGAATATTCCGACTTCCGTTATTTCCATAATTGTTAGGGATCATAGAACAAGATGCATTTCGATCCGAGAATGCCCAAAAAGGATAAATTCATCGAACCCTCGACTTTCACTAGCTCCAAACCAAGCCTTAAAACGAAATGAGACCGCTAAATATCCAGTTAAAATGCAAACACTACACAATTTGCCAAACTTTGTGAACTTGTAAACTACCGATAGATTATCTATATCATAGGTGAATGTGCTAGTATGAATTTCAGACCATGTGATCAACGTTTGCAAAATTCTATGTTTTCACGTCCCACCCGTAGAATAAATAGTTTGAAGACGTATCATCCCATGAGCGACTTTCGTCTCGGCAAAACAACCGCAACTTGCGGCTAAGTGACCAGGCTTTTGACACCCCACAGAGACTAGTATCGAACTCACGGACCTTAGGTTTCAAAAACTCTCGAAGTATCCCTGTATATACATAGCTTATTTCAAAACTTAAAATGAAATAGTCAAAGTCAAAAGCATATATGAATTTAACCAGAAAGAGATATATTTATTAGTTCAAACTTAGACAAACATTTAATGCACATTGTAAACCCTCGACCTGTTTAGAAGGCTGCAACAACGGTTGTGAGCCGGCAAGATGCAACAAACTTTTTATCAGTCTCGATTTTTATTCATACTATGGGCTTTCTTAGAATACTAACCAAATCGGTTTGAGCCGACAAAGGTAGTAAACTTTATACAGCCACAAATTTTTATTATTAATATATCTATATAGATTATATAACATATATATATATATATATATAATATATATATATATAATTATATTCTTTATATAAAAGACTTTTTTTTGAAATATTCAAGTATAAGTTTTGAACTAAGACGAAAAATTTTTGCTATACACTACTAAAAATTGTTGATTTAAGTTTAATATCTCCAATATCTAACCGTATGTTTAGTTCCGGTTGGAGCTTATGGAAAAAAGCCACAAAAATTACATACATGAGCTCTTAAGATTTCCCAAATAATACCTTGTTTAGCAATCCAACTCATAATCAACTCTGTATCATTTTTTCCGTTCTTCGCGAATTTCCCTGCGAAACGCTAGCCTAAAAGTTAAGGAACAACAAGAGCTCAACACGGCTCGATCGAGTCAAAATTTATTCTTATTCTAATCCCAGTATAAAAGTAAAAATTGTGACAAAACAATTATTTTATTTTTGAGAATTTTTAAATTTATATATATATATTTTTAAAATTTTTGTGGAAACGGGGTACGTGAGAACAACGGGCAAAGGTAGGTAAGATCCCATACTAAAATTAAATATTGTCCTCAATGTTCCTAGCCAGGACTTAACAACCCTCATCACAAAAACTCAAAAAGTCCGAATTGCCTAATCTAAGCATGAAGAAAGTATCACAAAAATCTTAAGCCGTTTATTAAGTGTGCTAAAAGATAAATGTTAGTCGATAATAATCTAGGATATCGGATTTCCCCAAACTAATGGCAAGCAAAGCTAGGAAGCTCGAGTGAACCGGGACAAAACACCGAACACGAGAGTCTTCAGAAAATTTTGGGTCAATCCTGCAAATAATCACAAGCACAAACAACGAGAATCGGAAGAGTATAAGCCCCCTCACATTATAATAGAAATAAGAAAGAAGATAGAAGAATAAGCATGGGGTGCCTCCCATGAAGCGCTTTATTTTTGGTAACCGAGTCACATAGCTTGACTAGATCCCCGAATTTATTCGTCCTTGGAGAAAGTTTGGAGATCCTGGACTACCTTGGGTGGTAAGTCCTCTCCGAAGTAATGCTTCACACGATGACCATTCACCTTAAAGTTTGGACCATCGGGTTGAGATAACTCGATGGTTCCGTATGGAAAAACTTTGGTGATGGTGAAAGGTCCTGACCAACCAGTTTTAAGCTTTCCGGAGAATATCTTAAGATGAGAGTTGAAGAGTAAAACTCGATCACCAACATTCAAAATGCGGTTTTTGATCTTTGAGTCGTGAAGCTTCTTTGTCCTCTCTTTATATATCAAAGAATTCTCGCAAGCGTTGATCAATCACAGCTCATTAAGTGTCATCAAGTTGAAGCTTCCGGTGATCACCCGTGGTTTTTAAGATCGAAATTAGCAGTTTTCAAAGCACCAATATGCTCTATGCTCCTAGGACTGCGATAGGTAAATGGCAAGACTTCCCGTACACTAGTTTGTAAGGCGTACAACCAATTGGTGTCTTAAAAGCGGTACGAAATGCCCACAAAGCGTCATCTAGTTTGTCGGACCACGAGGCACAATTTTCTCCAACCGTCCTTTCTAAAATACGTTTTAAGCCACGATTGGACACCTCCACTTGATCCGCAAGTCGTTCGAGAGTGATAACAGTAGCTAAACGAAGAGTTACCCCATACTTAACCTTACATTAGCAAACTGATCATTACAAAAATGGGTCCCAACACCACGATCGCTATAATAGCTCTAGTGTTCCGAATACGGGCAAAAATAGACCTTCAAAAACTTACTACAACTCTAGCATACATTGTGTGAGCGCCTTTGCTTCCACCCACTTTGAAAGATAATCAAAACGGGCATACGAGGATTGTATTTATTCCATGTGAAGACGAAATGGTCCCATAAAAATCAATACCACCATAACTCGAAGATTTCAGCAAACTTGAATAGATTTTTGAGGCAACTCATCTCGTTGTGAAATTTTTGCCTTGTCTTTGACACGTATCACAAGATATGATCATCGTATGGGCAATCTCGCTATATGGTCGGAACCAAAGAAACGAATCAATACCTTTTGAGCGGTGATATTGGCACTATGATGGCCCCCGATGGGTCCTTCATGACAAACTTTGAGGATATCATTAGCTTCTTGCCCATGCACACACCTTCGAATAATTTGATCTGCACAAATGCGAAAAAGATAGGGATCGTCCCAAAAATAATGTTTAACAGTCCTAAGAAAAACTTCTTCTTTTTGTTGAGTTTGTCATTCCTTTTGATGATACAATTCCTCGCATGGTAAATTTCATAGTCCCAAAAACCATTAAGGGGTACTTTCCATATTTGATATAACTCCAAAAATCTCAAAAAGGAAAATTTTCATTTATGATCTGTGTTTTCTAACACATCCTTATGAGGATCTCTAAGTCTAGTAAATAACGCCGCGAGGTTCTCACTTCCTTTTTCTTATCACGGATGGTGATATTAAATTCATGTAGGAGGAAGAAACTACCGAAAGCAACCTCGGCTTGGGCGTCTTTGTTTATTCATTAAGGTACTTTAAAGCCGATGATCCGTATAAACATGCTTTTAGATAAGACAGAAAATCCGAAAAACTTTCAAAAGCAATACCATACAGAAAGCGGCAAAGCGATTTCCTTATTCCGTTGTAATGTAAATGGATTGAGCTTCTGTCATTGTCTACTAGCGATAATGTATATGCTGAAAGTACACTCATATTTCATTGTCCTAAAACCTCACCAATTCGCGAAATCACTTGCATCACACATGAGTTCGAAAGGTAGGTTCCAATCTGGGATAACTAAGATCGGAGCTTCGGTAAGCTTCTTTTTAAGAGTCTGAAAAGCATCAGTACAATCCTTAGAAAACACAAACGGTGTTTCCTTCTCAAGAAGGTGAGTCATTGGTCTAGCTATTTTGGAAAAGTCTTGGATAAAACGTCGGTAAAAACCTGCATGACCTAGGAAACTCCTAACACCTTTTACGGTAGTCGGGTGAGGGAGCTTAGCAATAACATTGACTTTAGTACGATCGACTTCAATTCCCGATTTCGAAATTTTATGACCTAACACAATTCCTTCTCTACACATAAAGTGACACTTCTCCCAATTAAGAACTAAATTCGTGTCTTCACACCGTTTTAGCATTTTTTTCTAAATTGGAGAGGCACGAATCAAAACTATCCCCAAAAACCGTAAAATCATCCATAAACACTTCCATAGTCTTTTCGATCATATCATGGAATATGGCCATCATACACCGTTGGAAAGTACCGGGAGCATTACACAAGCCAAATGGCATGCGACGGTACGCAAAAGTTCCATACGGGCATGTGAAAGTAGTTTTCTCCTGGTCTTGGGGATCTATTGGTATTTGGAAATACCCCAAAAATCCATCTAGAAAACAATAAAACTCATTTCCGGCTAATCTCTCTAACATTTGATCCATAAATGGCAATGGAAAATGATATTTTCGAGTCGCTTCATTTAACTTCCTATAGTCGATACAAACTCTCCACCCGGTAACTAAACATGTCGGAATTAATTCATTGTCTTCATTAGCAACAACGATATTCCAGTTTCCACCTTTCTTGGGAACACAATGCACTAGACTAACCCATGGGCTGTCGGAGATCGGGTAAATCATTCCGGCATCAAGAAGTTTTAAGACCCCTTTTTATACCTTTAATTTTTTTTGTTATCCCCGTCTTTGACTTTGAACCGTGGGTTTATAATCATCCTCCATCAAGATTTTGTGTGTACAAAAACGAGGGTCGATACCCTTGATGTCGGTGATTTTCCATAAAAAGGCCCAATATTATATTTTAAGCCCCTTTTAATTAAAGAATCCTTTTTCTCCATCTTTTAAACCTTTTGCAATAATCACTGGTAACTTGTCTTTTCTTCCAAGTAAGCATATTCCAAGTGAGACGGTAAATCTTTTAACTCTAATTCTGGAGGCTCTTCAATTGAAGGTTCGCCTTGGTAACTTCACTTATGTTTAAAGGTCACCATGTCGGAGGAAGTTGAAACGGTCATTATTAACAAATTTTCATTAAGCAAATATCTCCTACGGATCGCAATCGGCATGAATCATTTGTTATGTAAAATCGAATCATCCTTGAGATAAGCTTCAATCTCTTCTAAAATGAATTCGAAGTAAGAGGCTCAGACGTCGGGGTGGGATTGCCACCCGAAGAATCATTATTAGAAATCTAGCATTCCCGGAGCATATTCCTCTTAAACGAGCCATCAAATGATGTCAATTCGTTATTCCGACTTATCATTTGTAGAGGAGTATCTCATGGTTTGATCTAGATTAAAAGTGACGGCTTCATTATCAACCTGAAGGGTTATTTCTTCTCCATAAACATCAATTAAAGCACGATCGGTCCTCAAAAAAGATCTCTCCCAAGTATGAGAGGAACTCGAGAGCGCTTCGAAATCGACAACAACAAGTCCGGTAGAAAATGGAAATCTTTCCCACTTTAACGTAACCAGTCTCAGCGAGTCTTTTAGTGTGAGTAATCGATTCGAATCCGCTAACTCTAAAGTCATCCGAGTTGGTGTAAGTTCGGGTAGGGAAAGCCTTTTCCAAAAAGAAAGAGGCATAAGACTTATGCTCGCGCCAAGATCGGCCAAGGCGTGACATACATCCATTCCTGGAAAATTGCATGGAATAAGAAACTTGCCAGGATCTCAAGCATTTTTTCGGAAGCTTTTTTGAGGAGCATGGCGACGCAATTCTCGTTCAACAGTATCTTAGCTAATTCAAGCAACTTTTCCTTATTCATGAGTAAATTCCTAATCGTAGGAGCAAATCTTGGCATCAAAAACAAAGCATCCACGAAACATATGTCAAAACGCAAATCTTGAAACATTTGAAAAATCTTCTCTTTTTGATACGAAGCCTTTTCTCGAAATTTTTCTTGATTAAGTCGAGAAGGATATGGAATATTCGACTTAGGTAAACTCTTCGGAACATTGGGTTCCGGAATGGGAGTGGTTTTAGGCAAAGTCTTTGGAACATCTGGCTCCGGAATAGAAATGGGGGTAACTGGAGGTGGGATTTAAGCGGTACATCCCTTGAAAATAAGATGTGCTCTTAGTCCGTTGTCTCCTCCTCGGTTTTATCGTTCCACTACCTTTTTAGGAGAAGGATTAGTAGGAATCGAGGGTCCCTCGTAAGCAACACCACTTCGAGTAGTGATCGCTTTCATATCACCCTTCGGGTTTAGAATGGTATTACTCGGAAGAGTACCCGAAGTTAAGGCTTGGTTTTTAAACAATCCACATATCATGTTTTGCAAATTATTTTGAAAGGTAGTTTTGTGATTCATCATGACGGCTTGTTGAGATTTATCGTGTTTTGAATTTCATTCTTAAGTCTCCGTTTCAACGAGTTGATTTATTTTGCATGTTATCTCATCATTTGATCGTTATTTCTTTGTAACTCAAAAAATCATTTGAAAACTCTTGTTGAACTTGATTATTAGGCACTTGAAAAGGATGGTTTTGAAATTCCTTGGTTTTGAAAATTCGGAGCATGATTATTTTGAGCTTGAAAAGCCTTGATTACCATGAAATTATTTCCCGATTAAAATTATTCCCTTGACATGATTTTGATTAAACCCTATTTGAACATTGTTATTGCCGGAGCAAAACCGGGTGGTGCCATTTGGTTACTAACTCGGTTCGGAGGGTTAACTTGATTGTAAGTACCCGTAGTCGCACAAACACTAGCTTATTGTATCGTACGTCCTGTACAATTATACCAAGGAATGGGCACCACCACAAGTAACGCAATTTTCCTCCTCAACCGCTGATTGGAGCGGGAGTGACAACTTTCTTAGAAACAATCTCGACTAAGGTCGAAAGTTGATCCGCAAGCTTATCAAATTCTTTCATCCGTTTACTATCATCTCCCTAGAAAGTCGTATTCATCCTATAAAGCATTGGGTTTTGTTTCGTGAATAACGCACTTTTTTTTTTTTGATTGTTTTCAATATATTCAAAGCCTCTCTAGTCGTCTTACTCTAAAGATATTCAAACCCGCGCCGGCATTTAACGGAGTCTTGATCGTTGTCGTTTAAAAACCGTTAATAAAAACGGTAATCAACTTTGGGTAAACTCCGTAAATCGTGATAGGAAAGCTCTAAGCATTTCCTTAAATCGGTCCCACGCTTCACTAAAAGACTCATCGAATTTTTGGGTAAATCGAGAGATTTTATACTAAAGAAGTAGTTCATTTTCGAGGAGGGAAAAATCGATTCACGAATTTTGTAAACGAGATCCTCCAAGTCAAGTATTGAATTATGAGTCCTTTCTCGTACCAAGTTTTTAGCATCAATCCCTGCGATGGATTTAAAATTGGGTGGAAAAAAAAAAACATCATTAGCTTAATCACTAGATCGTTATGGCACTTTCCTAAACGTAGAGACGAGGTAATCCTTTTGAAACTAATTAATATGAGAATGAGGAATTTTTCGTTCTTCTAAAACGTAAACGGGTTCGCTTAAAACCAATTGGTAGAAAATTCTTTTAATCTCAAAATGATCCGCATTAATTTCCGGTAAAAACGATAGCTTCTTCCAACCCTTCCCGTGGGTGCTACTAGTAGCTCTTACTATTGTTCGTATCCGCCATTGTGCAAACGATAGTAACGAAGCTCGGGTTCGACTATGTTTGGAGCACGTCCTTTATTTCGACGTCTCGGAATGGTTACGTTTGAATTATTTGGAAAATTGGAATTTCTAGTGCGCATGCACTAATCAAACAAATGAAATGAGAAAAGAAATGAGAAAAGTAAATATTTTTGTTTACCGAATAATCAAC
This sequence comes from Tanacetum coccineum, assembly GCA_026074375.1. Taxonomy (NCBI): domain Eukaryota; kingdom Viridiplantae; phylum Streptophyta; class Magnoliopsida; order Asterales; family Asteraceae; genus Tanacetum; species Tanacetum coccineum. Next base: position 10,834 of record BQNB010067218.1, on the reverse strand, counting down.
AAACTTAGGGTAACTCTCCTAAGTAAAATAAATTTTACAAAAGAGGTGCGCCTTTTTCGTAAGTGACACAAGACGGTAATTTTATTAATCTTAGGTTCGGGAACTTATTGATGGATAATACTTCAATTGAAAGTATTATTTGTTGGTGTTCTTTTACCAACTTTGTAAAAAAAAATTTATTTCTTATATTAATGAATTCACAAAAAAAAATCGAAAAATCCGGAAGAGCATATATTTTTGTATTTTTCTTATTTATTTAACTTTTACTTATACTAAAAAGAAAAGAAAAATATTTTTTACTTTTTATATTTTTAATTTTTTTTTGTATTTTTGATCTTCTTAAAAGCGTAACTTTCGAAGACGAAAGGTTCTCCAAATCACGATCGACAAACTGCAAACGAAGGAATCTTAATCACAAGTCCCCGGCAGCGGCGCCAAAAACTTAATACGTATAGTTTTAATTACGTATAATAATATAACGATAATGAAATTCCAAAACTACCCTTGAGGACAAAGGTAGTAAGAAAAATCACACGAAAATATTCTACGTAAGAAACCGGTAAGTGATTACCGGGTCGTTTTCCCAAAGACTTATGAAATTAAGACCCCGTTTGTTATTTGGACAATGACTTGAATTGGTTCGAAGATGATTTGTTTTCTAAAATCCTAATAGTGATCAAATTAAGGGACAATAAAATCTAATTACGAAAAACGTTAACGGAATTAAGAAAACGTAACAAATTAGCAATTGAACTAAATTTAACCCTAAATACCTTTCTAAACTATTTCTAAACTTAATTAACTATTTAAAAGTAAAAAGCTAAGGAAGGAAAATTCAAAAAACGAGAATACTTAAAAGCTTAAAAACTGAAGAAAACGAGAAACGGGAACAAATCCGATCTTTTAAAAAATGAATTTCTTAAATTTTAACCCTACGAAAGAAATTTTGAAACCTAAGCCTAAAATATGATAAAAGAAAATTTTATAAAAAAGAATTTATTTTTTTGATTATTTTTCTATTTTTTATTATTTTTTAAAGTTTTTAACTAAATAAATGCAAGAAAAATGTAAAACTATGAATTAAAATTCTAAGAAAATTACTAAAAATAGATTAAGCTACAAGGAATGCAGGAAAAATACTAACTAGGAAAATGCTTAAATGAATAAGCCCAGAAAAAGCTACAAAGCACGCGAAGTGCTTATTATAAAAAGAACTCAAAAAGGTGATAAAAGATTATTAAGTGCACCCTTGGACGTAAAAGTCCCAAGGGCGCAGTGGGTGGTTAGAGGTTGTGTGTTGTGAGTCGTTGAAAAGGTTGAGGAGGGTAGAGGTTGTGGGTTCGAGTCTTGCTCACCCACAATTTCCCCTCTTCCCTTTTTTTTATTTTCCAAAACTTTTTGAACAAAGTTGTTAAGCAACTGAAAATAAGCAAATTTCTCTAAAGTAACTATTTCTGAAAATCACTAAATAAGCTAGAAATTAGCTTAAAAGTTGACAGATTAAACTTGAAAGACAAATTTGCTTTTACTTAAACTGAGGTAACTAGAAAACTAGAATAAGCTAAACCTAGGATTAATTAAGCTACCACTACCCTAAAACTGACTTAATAAACAAATATTAGCTAGAAATAAGCAAATAGAATAAGCCATAAACTGAAAGATTCAAATAAGCAATTTGGCATAAACTGAGTTCAAAACAGACAACTAGGCTAATTTGAGCTTATTTTTAATTAAGCAAACAGAACCTTATGGACTTAAGGCTTATATCACTTGAAAGATTGACCTATAAGCTACTAAAAACAACTTTTGAAAAGTAATTTGAAAATCAAATGAACAAAGAAAATGCTGAATGAAAAGGGCTATTTGGACAGATTACACTATTTTTGGTTTTCTTAAGAAAAGACAAAGGTGCTAAATTCAGGCTTAAAAACAGATAAGTAAATAAACTAATTTTTATAAAATAAGCTCAAACAGATTTAGAATAACCTATAAACTAGTTGTGCTCAAAGTTTGAAAAGCTAAAAACTACTTTTACTAGCTGATTTTTAAGATTGAAAATGGCCTTAAGGGCTGTTTTGACTATCTGATGCAATTGGCACATAGATGTCCAAATCACAAAACCAAAAGCACAGACTTAAGGATTTGGTTCTAACACTTTTAAAGCAACTAAACAAGAGCAAATACAACAATGAAATAAGCTAGCAAATACTTAAGCACAATCAACCATAGAACTTGAACTTATTACTACAGATTATTACTAAAACTAATCAAAAGCTGGTAAACTCTAATAAACATCTTAAAACCTAACCTCATAAACCTCACAATGAAATTTAAGATCAAACCAAAGGACTAAATAACCTTTGATCAAGTTACTAACTAAATTAGTGCTTGTCTAATAATGCCAAAACACCCATTTATTTTGCTCAATTCATTATTAGGCTTTTCAGAAACTAAGAAATTAAAACTCGAATTAAAGATACCAGAAATTAATTACTTTTATACAAACCTAATAAACATATTTCTAACAGACAAAATAAGGAAACAGAATTAATAAGCAACAAGATATGCTACTGTTTATTTGGATTTATAAACTGAAATTAACAAGATAAATATAAACTAAGATTTAAGCTACTATTGAACTAATTAAGCTTCTAACAACAAAATTAGCTAAACATAATCTAACACTAAACAACAATAAGCAAATAATAAGCAGTTTAAAGCTAAAGTGCAGTTTAAGGCTAGAAAAAGTAAAATGGAAACTTACAGAAGCCTCTGCACAAAACAAGGCTGTTAAATGCTCTTATGAGCTAATCAACAAGCTCCAGCTTATCCTAGGATAAGCTGGGTGGGACTGGAAACCCATCCAGTCTGGTTTTCCCTTTTCCCTTAATAAGCTTGGTTAAAAAAAAATTATTTGAGAGTGAATTTAAGAGTTATTAAAGCCAAATTAAGCTTTTAAGAGCTTAAATGATTAATAGCTAGCTTAAGTAGTGAACTAAGAGCAGCTTATGATAGCTATTGAGAAGTATCAAACCATATTGCGTTATCATTGCACATTAATAAAAACAGGAGTTGAACAAGATAAAAGTTAGTGCAGACTTTTATTAATTAAAACTATTACAAAGCATTTTAAATGAAACTTCTAAAAGACCAAAAATGACAATTAAGCTAGAAAGAGATACAATAAGCTAAAAGCTAATTTTTCACTATTTCTAAATTAAGCTAGATAATCTTTGTGGGTGAGGCAGCCTTGTATTTATAGGGGCTGGAGGATGCTTCTAGGCTTTTTACATGCTCCCCTTAAGCTTTAGATCTCAACCATTCGTTTAATCCAATCATTGGATGCCCCTTCTTGACCGTTGGATTAGATTTGGGCACACAGATTGCCAAGCTGGCAATCCCACTCTTTGGGAGTGAGTGTGTTTCTTTAGGCTTGCTTTTAGTGTAAATTTCCATCTTTGGTGTGTTTTGTTTGAATCCACTGTGTACATTCCCTTATCCTCCTGTACCAATCATAGATAAGTGTGACTTTTGCTTTGCTGAGTTGTGGCTTAGGTTACGCGAATCTTTAGCCACGTATAAATTTGAATTTTTACCCTTTGTTTTTGATGCAAGGTTAATTGAAGGAGATGATGAAAAGTAGAAACAACTTTTCGCGCCTTTTCTTTTTACCTTATTATACGTTGTTTGACCCGGGGGTGTGAGGGTTGACCTGGGCTTGGGATATTATAATAAAGGAAGGGCCGTGGTGAGATAAAATTGGGCTCAGAATAAGGTAAATGGGTTTTTTATATAAAGAAGATAACGACCGTTATCTCTTTAATAAAAATGAAGATATAACGGTGTTAGGGTTTAGGGACTATTTTTGTATTATGATCTAACATTAAGGGTTTTGAGGATTTTGCCATTAAGCATGTTGACCATAGTTGACCAAGTGTTGACCATTGATAGCAATCTCCTGGCTCTTGTGTACTCTATCCGTTCCCGTGTCCGTGTATCCTCCTAAGCTGAGATCTTCATGGCGTTTTGTTTATATCCGTAAAGGAGCAATGCCGCTAATGGAAGTATGCGAAGGTTTAGGACTGTACGAACTAAAGAACAAAAAATGGCATGGCATATACAAGGGACGTGTGCACAGGAGACGGGCTATACGAGGGGTTGGACTGGCTAACTAGCACTCTAAAGGATATGAAAGCAGCTAGCACATCATCTTTCTGATTAACCATAGCTGTTCATCCATGTTTTGATCACTTTGATCAATAACCCAACTTTTTCTATGTATATTGAGAACACTTGAAGCCTCAGATAGTTGTTGTGCATGACACCTTGAGTAGTACTGTTCGCATAAATGTAAAAAATACTAACTTCATGCTGTGAGGGTGTTTTATTCAGATCTATAATATATGTATTATGAAAAGCAGAGGGGGCTGAATTTGGTGTGTGTGTTTTCAAGGTTTTTGCGCTAATCTCTTTCAAGTTTGGTGCAAGGAATGCAACTTTGTTCATAGATGAAACACTAATTCGATCTCTTTTAGTCTTTGGACCTTCTTTGAAGAATCTTGAAGCCTTGAACGCTCAACTACTCTATAAGATAACCATAATCACATATTATGTCAATCGATTATCTCAGTTACCGAGTAAATTATTGCCATGAGTATATCAACCTAAAGTTTTCTGATGGATTGTGATGCAAAACATTCCATGTTTGCTGAAATGTAGGAGCAACGAGATAGAAAGAGACCCACGTTGAGGTGGGGGTTACTTTTATCGTGGACATATGTGTGCGGGGTTTTTTGGCCCATGTTGTCTAAGCCCAAAATGGTCCAGATTAGATTTTTTGGCATTGTACTGATAACACGTAAAAAATTGATACAAAAACAAACTCATAATCCAATATCCAATAACTAATTCACGTGTTGATACTTATTAATGTCCAACAGAATATGATGGCAAAAACGATGATCATAATCCATGGTCTCCAAATCCTTGAGCCAAAATAAAGAGAGTTAGTGGTGCAGTGATTCCTTAGTACATCGAGAAACTAATACATTTTCCAGGCCATTCATCAAACTTGAAATACTTCAGAAAAAAGAAGAATGGGATCCATCTGCGAGTCTATAAATCTGATTTACCTTGATCATTTTCTCCTATTACAACATTAAGAAATTCACACTTCAACGTCAGAATGACTCGATTACCTCCAAACGGCTTTCCAATAGCAATATATACTCGGTTCTGCATTTTTTAATAGATCATCAAGCAATTTGGGGTTTCGGTTAATGCAAAGCCCGCACATGCATTGTTTTTTTGTATAAATTAAAAGCAATACATAAACTACTGGTCCATGCAAATCTTACACATGCTAAACACCACCCTGACTTAAGGAAGTTGTAACATTGACATAACATCCTATTACTATACACAAAAGCAAGCCTACTAGCAGGTTTATATAGGCATTAAATGAGATGCAAAACCAAGTAATTTTTATTAGAAACATCATATGATGGCCAACATTTCAATTTAGTATACACTGACCAAATGTTTAATAAAATAAACAAAGTCATCACTTCGAAAACCATGTTTTATGCAATGGTTCAATGTCAATAACAAAGTTGAAAGAGGCGATTTATACAAAAGTGACTCAACTATACCAGTAAACATTACATATTTATATGGTGTAATCAATTTTAAAACAAAATATGCATATCAATAAGAAGTTATCATAAAAACTAATATGATATGCTTTAATGTCTTCATTAGTAACCCACCTACACTAAAAATATTGCTTATACAATTGCAACCTTATATGCCAACTGCAACCCATTTTGACCATTTAGAATGTGTTATAATCCATCTTAACCCTATGTATTGGTTCTACTTCAATTTGGATGCCTCTCGTAGTTTTCTTGATGCTTAATATTGGGTTAAATAATGGGCTCATGTTTTGTGTCATACTGATATCAAGTGTGTCTATAACAAAGTGTCTATAATAGAGTGTTCTAAAATACAGTCAACTTGTTGCAAACAATATTAGTTTTCCTTTTTTTTAGTTTAGAATAGTAAGTGTTGTCAGTAGTAACAATTTGATGCATAAGTGGTATATTGTATGCTTCAACTTTAATTATCCAGAACTCTTAGGAATTAATTGGACTCGCCGATTAGTTATCATTTCCATCAACAAGTCTAATAATCTCTTCAGCTAGCTTTGTTTCGACTTCCTGATCATCTTCTTCTTCAAGGATATTTAGTACCTCTTTGGTACACGGTGTGTTGTCCTAGGGGGCATACAACAATGTCAAAATTAGCCTGAAGAAAATTCATTAAATTATGTTGTAACAACGTACGGATATTGTGTACAGATAAACAGTTGAGCCATGATTAAAAAGGTCAAATTGATACCTACACGCTCGCTTTTGAGCTTTATATCTGGCATGAAAATCAGCAGCAACACATCGAACATCAGTAATCATTATATCACCTTCATTCCTCCGTGTTAAAGAAAAAATGAGACACGTCAGCATGCTATATACAACTAAAAAATTATAGCAATATATTAAATGACCCCTTGCGGAAGAAATTAAAACATAAACTGGATTTTGGTATTTAATAAACTCATGTTCCATGTGATTAAAGGGTGGCGCTTCATTCGGCCGTTTCTCAAATTAAACGGTTTACTAAAGTTTTGTGAAAATAAAACTCTTTCACCACCAATAGCAGCAAATATATCATAAGTATACAATGAACTTTTTACGAACTGAAATCTTGTTAGTTTTCATAGACTACCAAGAAAGAAAGTACCATAATTTTTACTTGTGTTGAAGCATAATTTGGTCGGGCCAGTCCTGACGACTCTCCTAGTGCCGTTCGTCGTTTTTCCAGGCCTTAAATAGTGCTGCCAACAAAGAAGAACCGGTTAGAAGGAGACCCGAGGACAGAGCCCGGGATCCACCCTCCGACGGTCAAGTCAGAATAGTATAAACATGTTATATAAAGAGGTGGTAGAGAATAACCTGTGTAGGTATCTGTAGATAGGATGATCCAACGCTTGTATATATAGTGTATGGATTAGGGTTACGTAGGATGTGGGCCACCCTTTTATCGGGTCTGACCCATTCCAGACTATACGCCAACATGTCCCCCCAGTCTAGTAAGCGTGGCCGTAGCCACGATTACTAGACTAAAAGGACTACTCTTACCGTCGCGGAGACGTTCGCACTTTCCAACCATACGCCGCCATATCTATCTTCAACTTACGGCCGAATATGACATTCGACTTACGGCCGACGGAAGACGTACTTCTGTGGCCGGGTAATGCGAATATGGCATTCGACTTACTGCTGACGGAATACGTACTTTCGTGGCCGGGTAATGCGAATATGTCATTCGACTTACGGCCGACGGAAGACGTACTTCCGTGGCCGGGTAATGCAAATAAGGAAAAAGATATTGATAAAATCTTTTTATCAAATTAAAAAATATTGGTAATATCTTATTACCAATTAAAAAGATATGGATAAAATCTTTTTATCAAATTAAAAAAATATTGGTAATATCTTGTTACCAATTTAAAAAGATATGGATAAAATCTTTTTATTAAATTAAAAAAAATAATTGATAATATCTTGTTACCAATTTAAAAAAATATTGGTAATATCTTGTTACCAATTAAAAAATATATGGTAATATCTTGTTACCAATTTAAAAAATATTGGTAATATCTTGTTACCAATTTAAAAAATATTGGTAATATCTTGTTACCAATTTAAAAGGATATGTAGAATTTCTTTATCAAATTAAAAAGGAAAAATAATAGGGGTCGGTGCCAATGGCGACTTTGTACCGAAAAGCAGACGTACAAAGCGGGTGTCACTTCAAAGTTACGAGTGAAAAACAAAATAAAGTTACGAAAACTTCAAAGAATAGAAGATTTTCTATTAACTACAAACAATTGCTTTTAAAGTGATATTAAAATCACATGATGTTTATTGATTTGGTAAATCAAGTTTGACGCATAGCAGGATGCAATGAGTGAAAAACAAAAATACGAAGGTTTTAGATTTACCTACTTTAGAAACTGATTTTTGCTTTTCGATAATATGAGAACACGAAACATAGTTTATTCGGAGTCCTACGGATGGCGCCAACTTGTTGATGCATAATTTGGTCGGGCCAGTCCTGACGACTCTCCTAGTGCCGTTCATCGTCTTTCTGGGCCTTGAATAATGCTGCCAACAAAGAAGAACCGGTTAGAAGGGGACCCGAGGCCGGAGCCTGGGATCCACCATCTGACGGTCAAGTCAGAATAGTATAAGCATGTTATATAAAGAGGTGGTAGAGAATAACATGTCCAAGTAGGATGATCATACCCTTGTATATATAGTGTATGGATTAGGATTACGTAAGATGTGGGCCACCCTTTTATCGGGTTCGGCCCATTGTGTCCGGCCCATTCCGGACTATACGCCAACAGTGTACAAATATATTCTTCCACTAGAAACCTTTTTCATTCATTATCCATTTTCAAAAAAAAACACATATAAGTTTGTGTGTGTGGGTTTTGTCCGCCACCCAACCACCACAAACCACCATAGTTTTCCAACTTTGATCAAGAACATGTTATTCCGGGTTGATAAGAGTGTTTGGGTATTCATTTAAACAACGTTTGGGTTGTCCGGTTCGTGTCGAAATCTACAAATTTGAAGATTTTCTTGTAAGTTTTTAAATTTAAATTTCGTTTTTCCTTTCGGGTTTATTTTGATGCATAGATGTTAGTTGTACAAGTTGATCGTTGT
>BQNB010067217.1:4499-34276 GCA_026074375.1 Tanacetum coccineum | reverse complement strand
CGGTTCCTCCTAAAAGATGACTAGTTCGGTTCCTCTTAGCTTGTAACTTGTTCGGTTTGCAAAACAACAAAGTGTACAACCGTCCTTCTTGTTGTCTTTTTACCGAAACCAACAAACCCCAATATACAACAAAGCTAAAAATGTGGATCTTGTCTTTCAAACGTTTGGACCACAAGGGATAAGCAACTCAAAATAAGCCAACCAATAACATAAGCTTTAAAATAAGCTCTTCTTTATAAAAAATAAACTACGCAATCATAAAAAAGTTAAAACAGGGAAGATGAAGTTGTGTAAAAAAAACAAGATGACTTTTTTTTTCAAACTACAACGCACCCTTATTGCCACACTTAAAACGCACCCATATTTGATTGAGTATTAAACAAGCTTAAAATTGGAACAGTAGGAACAAAATGAAAGCCCAAATATGGTTTTTTTTACTCAACACCACGAAAACAGAATAAAAGAAAAAACGTAATTCACGAGTAAAACCACAACGAAAACATGATTTTTGATAAATGAAAAAAAAATATGACGTATGGAAATAAGCTCAAATAAGCACAACAACAAAACCACTAGACCCACCCGAGGCGAGTGATACCAAATGTCGGAACCTATGAATCACTTACACTTCATAATATGAACAAGAAATTAAGGAAGAGATGTGAAGAAATGTAGAGAGAAGTTAGAGAGAGAAATAAAGAGAGAAAAATAGAATGGTTGATTTCACAAAAGAGTGTGTGTTACAAATGAGACCAACACCCTCTCCACACTTGGAGAGGGGTATTTATACCTACAACCATGGGCCGGCCATCATGGGCTTTTGTTGGGCCGTAAGTTGTTTAATCATGGGCCGGGCTCGGGTCTTGTGGGCATAAGCCCATAACGCTTACACAATTAGATTAAATAAAAGAGCCGATTCCCGTAACTGAGCTATTACAACTTATATTAAAATGACCGATGGACTAAAATTTCTTAATGAACAACTTCATTGTCTCCGAACTCAATTTTTTACGGCAACAGTTTTATTTAAGAGTATAACATAAGTTGATTAGTGTTTGATCAAAATGGGTAAAAAGGTTGGATTTAGGGTTCGTTTAGGGTTTTTAGGGTTTAATTTGTGTACAATGGTGTTAATGTGATAAAATATGAATTGTAATGTTGTAAATTAAGTATTTACAACTTATTTGAGTAATGGTTTGGGTTTAAAAATCAAGAAATGGATCATGGTTTAGAAACTAGCTCGGGTTAGGGTTTCTAGGTTTGATTTCTTGTAAGTTCATGAAATGAGAATGAATATGGATTGTAAATGAAGTGTATGACTTGCCCGTAACTTGTACTTGATGGTTTGTACAAGATTTCTTAGGAAAACGGAGATAAAACGACTATTTTGAATATCGTGCTTAATGACTTGTACATTGTGCTTTTAAGGACTTGTACCTTGACTTGGAGGGAGTTTATATTTCAAATGGGATGTTATATTACTTGTACATGTGCTTTAGTAGCTTGTGCATTCACTTTAGATATTAATTTTTCATGAAATTAGGGTTTAGAGGTATACGATAACGGTTTAAAGCCCGTCTTGATATAACGTTGCAAATGGTACATTATATGAGTAATGTACTTTGTAAAAATGATATTAAGATATTGTCTTGATATGTTATGATGTTTGCTTGACATATATGTAGATAGGATTAACATAGATAGGTTGCGTGAGCTCGTTAACTTTAGTTATGCAAGTAATGAAGCGAAAAATTTCCCTGAAAAAGGTGGTTCATATATAATAGATAGTACATTGCATATAACTTAATAGATGAATATTTACATTGATGAAAATTACGAGTTGTTATAAAATGAGTTTTTGTTTTGTGGTTGTGTGTATTTATTTAGTCAAAAGAATTTTGATCTGGTAAAAAGAAAATGTTTTTGATTATTAATATTGATAATAAATATTTGTGTAATGAGAAAAAAGAAATTGAAAAAAATAAAAAATGTTACATAAATGGTCCTTGTGGCATACTTGGACGTGAAAGGACAAAATTGCCCCTGCCGTTAACTTTTAGTTGGATGAAAAATTGGTCAAAGGACCGGTCAACTCAAAATGGACAACTACAGGGGGGACGATCAGTGTAATTTTCGAACTTTTAGGACGAAACCTGCAATTTCAAGACAACCACAAAGACGATCTATGTACTTAACTCAAATGTTGATTGTGTTTGGATGAAGTATGCTAACTTAGGAAACATAGTATGCTAGCTTATATACCACATAGGCAAAAGAAGACATCCAAAGAATTTACCTTATGAATGATAAAGTTGTGTACTTTAATTGATTTATCAACTATATCTACCCTATGAATGATAAAGTTGTGTACATAAGTAATTTTTCCTAGTGTGCTTTAATTGATTTATCAACTATATCTACATTCAATGTAGTTGTAATTGGTTACATGTAATTGGTTTCCAACTTTTTCTCAACTTACACCACCATCTTAGAGTTTCCCAGCCTTGCTATTACGTGCAGCTTGTGGCATTAAAGAAATGAAACCATTAGTGACGTTCGAGGCAAGATTTTGTTGACACCTACCTGTAACATAAAACTAAATTACTTAACCTGAATCATAATTTAGACACATACATTTGTCTACATAAGAAGAGTATAACATAATTACGTGAAGGTATCAACATTTACTAAAAGCCTACTACACTCGCAGGACATGTAGATGATAAACTACTTGTCTTACCTAATTTTTGTTTTTTTTTCTTGTTAATAGATTAACAATGCTAGCTTATTGTCAGAGATGCTACTCACAACAGCAAGAAACACAAAACACTATAAGCTTCTGCATTTAATATTTAGTTAAATTTTGACTATAGAAGCGTTTGGAATATTTATCGTCCATGTTTATTTTCTTCCTACTTGACAATATTGTTTCGTTTAGTTTAGTTTCTCTTTTGTTTAACCAAATAAAACTAAACAATATTATAAACTATCGCGGTTCAAGTCATGTTTACATGTCCTTTTAATCGCGATGTTACGCAATTCAGCTCCTATGTTACATGTCCTTTTAATCGCGATGCTACGCAATTTAACTCTTATGTTGACTATCTGACTAATTGATTAAAACCACCGCAAGGCCAGGTTCTCTTTTAGTTTAATTTTTTAGAATAAATTGCAAAAAACGTCGTTGTGGCATGTCCAGAGTCTCTACCTTTTCAAAATTTTAAGCTTCGTTCATGTGGAAAACTATTGGTGCGGATATCGTTCTTGCCCCAAAGTGAAATGACTAAGTCTCACTAAAGGCAAGGGTATTTTACTCATTTCAAGGGATAGGGAAGATTTTCGTAGCAAAGGTTTATCACAAGAACGACACTTGCACTTCCAGAAAGGTAGGGACCGTGTGTGTAATTTGAACATACTATAGGGACATTTTTTGCGATTTACTCCTTTTATTTTAATTTCATATTCTGCATCCAAAAACAAAATTCATAGTCAAATCATATAAATATAAAATATTGTTTAAAAACAATGCAAATGAGACATGTACAGAATATATCAACTACATGAAAATAAACAAAAATACTGAAACATTATATTAAGCAAAACGTGGCCTTTAAAATATTTATAAAAAACAACTGTATTATATTGTCCTCATAAAATATTTAATCTGGTGTCATTTTAACAAACTTTATTTTTTGGTTACCTTATATAACTATGACTTATGTGAGAGAATAGGTCATGTTTATATCGAATAGCGAATATTCGAGTTATGTTTTAAGACATACACTTTAGATACGAGTGAAAGTCAAAATATAAGCGCAGAAACAACGGACATGTCATTAATAACATTTACAGTCTCATTCTAACCTGAACATGAGGCGAATCAGTTTCTTTTTCAGTTCTTTTAAATGGCTATGGAGCCACCATGGTCAAGCTGATATCCCACAATTCTTTAGCCAATTTTGCATCTTTAGCATACGAATTTGGTTAGGCTATATTATTGTCCATGAAATATTCATCAGTAACCCTTTGATTGTGGTTGTAGAACGACGTAACATGTAGTTGCTGCTCCCTGCGGATTATATGGTTTGAAAAAGAAATTACATTCCTGGCCTGTTCTTCGGTTGAGAGTACGGGTGGCAAATGGGCGATTATGATAAATGGTCAAAATAAAATCGGGTCAGGTTGACCCATAACAGTGTCTGTCCAAAAAAGATTCAAACTTTTTGATATTATAAGAGTTTGTATGCATTAAAATGTAAAAATACATCTTGGCAACTTTTGACCCAAGTAACATGTTTCCATTACTGAATATTAAGATTTTACCCATTTTACTCGTAAGAGATCAAACATAAGTGAAATCTACCTCTTCATATGTGGGTCGAAATCGCTCATTATAGTTAAGATAGATGATAATGCTTAAAGATTTATTAAACCCGAGGGCTGTTTTTGAGGAAGTATTTGCCGACCCAATCAACCACACCTTAATCAAAAATCAATGCAAGATCGTAAACATAAGCCTAATGAGAATGATGCAAATGAAGTTACAATGGAGTTGAGTAGTTATGTGTTACCATCGATGATCTTGTGATAACATAGAAGATTAGTTGCAAGAGATCCAGATGCAGTGGTTTGCTGTTTATGTTCCACACTGTTTTCCTGGTTATGAGTTGCATCGTTTGATGGCGTGATTAAAAATGGAGACAAACAAAGAATTGTAATTTGCGCCGTAGAAATGCAACACTTCCTATTTCGGATATAAATTGTAATTTGCTCATTTTAGGGACTTAAGTTAATAGGTAAACATTCTCGTAGCGATATTTCTAGTTAAATATCTGAAATAGTATGATAAAGACCCACTGAAGATGTACTCCAGAAAAAGAAACCGTTCGGGAATTGGCTGAATCCATTGGGTCAAAACAATTCATGGTCAAAATAATTAATGGTCAACAATTAATGGTCAACGGGCTGAATTTACTCAAATCAATTACCAAGGAATTAGGGAGCAATTACACTTGATTTTAACATTTACCATCTTTAAATCTAAGAATAGGATAGTATAAATAATAGGTCTCTTATCATTGTTATTATCGATTATTCAGTTTATCATATTCATCTTTTCTTGTAAAAGGAGACCTTACCCTTCTCGAATTGGGCCACTATCAATAAAAAACTATCCATGTCCTATTATTATTAATTCGGTATCTATCATTTGGTTCCATTGCCGGGAAATCGAAACATGGTGCAAACCCGGAATAGCGACAACAACAATCCACCCGATCCAATTTCCACTCAATTGGCTGCAATAGCCGCGAAATTGGAGGCAATTGAAACGATGAAGGAAGATATAGCAGCTTTGAAGGAAGGAGATCGATCCAGATCCAAAGGAAGCAAGAATTTCGATGGGGAAAGTTCTTGGAGGGGTCGACAGTCGTATAGACCCTATAACAAGATTGATTTCCCAAATTTTAGTGGCGGAGACCCTCGCGGTTGGCTGCTGAAAGCGAAAAAACTTCAGGTATAATCAAAATTACCGGATGAAGTGAAGGTAGAGATAGTCAATGCACTTAGAAGGGGATTGCCAATTGGACCTTATTCTTGGCTCTCCTAATGGTCTAAATATTTTTTTGGATGAATTTGTCCATGGCGTTTCCATAAAAACTTTGGACCGGCAGAATTCCAGAACCCGGATGAGTTCCTTTGTAGCATTAAACAAACTGGCTCGGTACAAGAATATCGACAGGAGTTTGCTAAGAGATCCTCTCGGGTTTCTAATTGGCCTGATCATTGTCTTTTGGGGGTTTTCCTAAATGGCCTCAAAGATGAATTAAAGTCAGATGTACGAATTCACAAACCCCGTACAGTATATAGCGCCATGAGTCTTGCTCTAGAGTTTGAATCTAAACTCACCAACCATCAACCCGGAAAAAATGCTTCTTGCACCCCAATTTTGAAACCTTCTGAGTCGGATTCTAAGCCAACGAATTTCACCCCAACCCAAACATCCCAACCAAAATATACTTTCGGAACTTTCGAAGCAGAAAAACAAAACCGATTCCTAAAAGGGGAAGGCTTCAGATGTGGCGATAAATACGAACCGGGACATCTTTGCAAAACCGGTACCTTAAAAGTCTTAGAGGCTGATGAGGATGTCGAAGAACCCCTTACAACAGATCTAGCCGACCTCGAGTCTGACCGGGAAGAAACTGCTAAAATCAGTTTACATGCAATTCTGGGGAAGCCACATCCTACCACGATGAAGGTCCATGGTATGCTTCATTCTACTGAAGTTCTAATTTTAATTGATGGAGGTTCTACACACAACTTCATTTCAGATGTCTTGGTGAATGAACTTAAGCTGGCTACTCAGCCGTTAGCGCCTTTTGGGGTTCAAATCGGTAACGGGGATTGTAATTCGATTGGACAAAATCTGCAAAAATCTTCTGTCAGAATTAATGATCTCAAATACTCACTCAAGATTTCATCTTTTTCTTTGGAGGTGCTGATCTGTTTTGGTTTATTTTCAATGGTTAGCACATTAAAATTCAGTTCAAGCCAGATGGAAAGAATTGTTCATGATTTTTTCAATAGACGGGAAGCGATATAAACTAGAAGGCATTGTAACCGGCCCCAAAAAATCATCGAGTTTCTAACATCTAGCCGTTGAATCCAGTAAGTATATTCTTGTCTTACCGGCCCCATACAACTATTATCACCCAATAAACCATTGTCGTTGAAGACCTCAACATCTACCCCTTGTTGGATCACAAACCATTCAAATTCCACTTTTGCAAGCTTCCACCCCACATAATTTCCGCATTCCTTAACACTTTTCCACACTCCCAAAAAATAAGATAGTAGTTGAAAAATTCTGCATTTCGACTTGAGAGACAAGGGTTTTAAGGGAGGAAGTAATGTAAAGCCATGAAGATGTACATAAAAATAAGAATCCGGTTCGGGAATTGGCTGAATCCATTGGGTCAAAACAATTCATGGTCAAAATAATTAATGGTCAACAATTAATGGTCAACGGGCTGAATTTACTCAAATCAATTACCAAGGAATTAGAGAGCAATTACACTTGATTTTAACATTTACCATCTTTAAATCTAAGAAGATAGGGGTAGTATAAATAATAAGGTCTACTTATCTTTGTTATTTGTTTCGATTATTCGTTTATTATATTCATCTTTTCTGGTAAAAAGGAGACCTTACCCTTCTCGAATTGGGCCACTATCAATAAAAATCTATCCATGTCCTATTATTATTAATTCGGTATCTATCATAGTATTTTTCAAAAAATAATCCAAATACCTTGAAGTGTCACGTTAGCTCCTTAGCATGCAGTATGTTGGTTAGCTTAGACTGACCGTACGCGTATATAGAGTTGTAACTGCAGAATGAAATTTCACCAAACATGTTCAAAAACATGTCACATACAATGCAGCTTTGCATAAGTTATGACAATGTAATGAGTATAGTTAAGAAAGTAATTTTCAGTAACATACCTCGATTCATTGTTAAGTTGATCAAAGTATATTCCTTTGTATGCAAATTGATGACCTTTTGATGACACATTGACTATTCTTCCTTCAATATTCTGTTCATGTGATGTACGCTTCATGGTCTCCACCAAAAGTTATGTCAAAAGAAAATGACCTAACAATGCAACACATTGGTCAAAAAATGTTATTCCACATGTAGAATCACGTTGTAAAATATGATAACAAAATACACATGTATGATTTCAACATACCTAGATGATTAGTTGCAAACAGTTCAATGTTGTCTTTCGAAAGCAAGAATGGTGGAGCCATAATCCCTGCATTGTTACTTCCAAAGAAATTTATGTAAGCATCGCCAACAATAAAGCACAAAAAACTAAACTATCAACACAAAACATCTCAGTTAGGACTTAAAAAAATCTGAATCATGTAATTGTTAATTATAACTATGAGGATTTACCATTGGCTTAGGTTCAGAAGTAAGATTTTCGTCCAAGCATAAAGGGGCAAAGATGTTGTAGATATCAATATATTCCAAATCGTGAA
This sequence comes from Tanacetum coccineum, assembly GCA_026074375.1. Classification (NCBI taxonomy): domain Eukaryota; kingdom Viridiplantae; phylum Streptophyta; class Magnoliopsida; order Asterales; family Asteraceae; genus Tanacetum; species Tanacetum coccineum. The sequence continues at coordinate 26,228 of BQNB010067217.1, read as the reverse complement.
GGATAATCAACGCATGCTTTGAAGACTTATCTCGATCGATCTGTCAATTGTTATTTGTGAAGAAAGAGACAACCTTTTTATGATTGGAATCCACATATATATTTCTTAAAATGAATTAAGAAAAACATTAAAATGGGATAAAAAAAAAAAAAAAAACATATAACTGACAAGGGTTGGAATCGTCGCATTTATTTTGCACAACTAGGTTTAGGTTTTTTGAATGATAATTATTTGCCTCCTGGTCAGAAAGTTGAGGTTCTCTCATTTGGTGACCTGAGAGCCGACTACAAACATGATACCTGTAATACACCATAACACTTTTCACTACACATTAAACTCTTACAGGATGATGTTTAAGCGAAATATGGATTATGTACCCAATCAAAATCCAAAATTGCTCAAACCCATAATCAAAATAAAACGTTGAAACCCTAGATAGAAAGCCCTAAAATACCTTTCTCTTAGACATCTCACCAAACATGTTCCATTCGGCCGTCAAATCATATTTCTGGTAACCATGTAATAAGGAAATACAAAATATCGAATCTACATAAAGCATATGTAATCAAAATTTATTCAAACAAAACATATTAAAAATTTTGAGTGAAACCTAAGCTGAAGGGTTGTTCAAAATTTAATCAGTGTTTTTGATTGTTAAGACAATTTCGAGTATGAAATCAAAGTTTAATTGCTTTATGATTTCAGGAATTAGGGTTCTTATGATTTCAGGAATTAGGGTTCTTATGATTGAATATGTGTTTGTGAAGATTAACAATAATTGTGAATAATCAAAATCAAAAAACACACCTCTGATCAAAACGTACTCTTCAATCTCAGATCTTGAATATTGATTGAATCGGTACAGATCTCTCATGATTATTATTAATGGGCTTGTAACAGCCGAGTTAATAAAACCTGGAGAGGTTGTGTAACAACAGGTTTAAATGGTGGTGTAACAGCCGAATTAATATCACCTGGAGATGAGGGATGTATTAATTAAAGCTAATAAAGGACTCTTGCACACTAATAAAGAAATCCTTCACATTAAATTAAAGAACTGAACATCTTAGGTCCTCTAATTTAATTGTTATTAGTGTTGATACAATGTACAAGTTGCGCAGCGTGTTGTGCAGCAAGGTGATGCGTACTCCCATTAATTAATTGTCATTAGTGTTGATACAATGTACAAGTTGCGCAGCGTGTTGTGCAGCAAGGTGATGCGTACTCCCATTAAGCCATCGTGATAAGCAAGATAACTCGTATTGTTTTAAACAAAATAATTATAATCCCCATAAAATAGTAGTGTAACAAACTTAACATAAATCAACCCACATTTCTTCTGTCCCATATCTATACATAATCCTTTAGGCGATGTTTGTGCCATCATGTTTCGAACGAGATGTAAAAACTACCTACACGACATGTTTTTCGCAGGCTGCTGGTGGCTGTTGACGGCTGCTGGCGGCTGTTGCATACTATTTTCCTTTTGAATGTGTCGTTAGTTACCTGGACTCTATAACAAAGTGGTGCATGAATTTTGAAGCTTGTAATCTGGCTAAATTAAGTCCAGGACACAGCCTGAGCCCCCCTCCAAAAGAAGCGAATCCAATGCTGCTACCATAGCTCATGTCCCTATCCTGTTTAACACAAAATAGATTTCACAAAAAAGTTTAATAACTCGTAAGGTATACAACTTAAACAAAACAATGTATTATTAAGTTAACAACCTTCCGGTGAATTGTGATTAGCAATGTTTCGTAAAACAAATGATAGGATTACGGATCTTTAGTTTTTCCCATGTTCATGGTATTCTCTAAAGATAATAGAAAGGTACACTAAAAGAAACCTCAATCAGGCTTTGGCGGTGAATGGAATATAGACTGAACACATTTACTATTCAGTGGGTTGATTTGGGGTATATTTAATAGGTACAAATAGGCCAAAAATATAACTGGTCGAATCTGATGAAACTTGCCTGAACCATTGATAACGCCTAAATTATACATGTTTTTGGTGGCATTATTTGCATTTATTTGATCATTTCTCATGAACTTTTGGTACTTAATCAAGTATATTTGCTATTATAGGTTCATGATATGTGTCATGGAAGAATACGGAAGATTACACGAAGAAATAACTCAAACTCAACTTCCTGACACTGTTTCACTGTTTTGGCATTACTCGGTTCATATAAACGAACCCGTTTTAGTTGTTTTTCATCGGCCACGCAAAGAATCACTTACCTAAAACCATAAAAAGGCCAACTGCTAGAAAACGACCAAAAGTACCCGCATCTTTTCAACAGAACTGTAAATATCTTTAACACCCAAAGTGCGGGATTTTGCAAAAGTGCGCGCACTTTTGAGGAGTGGATGAGAATTTAAATGCAATAAATGCTACCGTGCAATTAACACCCTAGTGCGGCGCCCAAAAAAGTTTGTGCGCCACTTTTGCCCATTTTAGCCTATAAATACAAGCTCCTAATCACCTCATTCCCACATCATCTTTAACACACACAGAAACCTCCAATCGTTTAGAACACTTAGATGGGTTTGATGGCTTAACAAACCAAGGATCCAAACACCCCTTCAAACCACTATCACCACCATCGACTACCACACTATCCACCATCAATTTCCAAATTATAATCCATCTAAGGAATTAACATTGAAGTGTTATTCGGATCTATAGAATGTGAAGAATTGTTCATAGTTATCGGGTTTTACTTTAATATAATATAGTTTTGCGTTGGGAAACATGTGAAAATCAACAACATTTGCTCTGAAGTTGGTTATAAATCTGTTAATCCTTGAATATGTCTTTGTTGAATCCTTGATGAATGTTATGTGTTTTGTTACTCTGATCATGGAGTAGAAATCTTATGTTTGTTTGGGCATATTGTGATCTTTGATATGGAGTGTTTGGATATGTGTTTATTAAAATGGTTAACATGATTTTATAAGAATAAAGGCCAAAAGGATACTTATAGACTTATGTTTTATCATTCCACTTAATATATTGGTTATAATAACTTATAAAGGCCGAAAGGATTTGTTGTTATTAATCGATATAATTACTAGTTATATTTAAAGCCCGAAAGGATTTATAACTTGTGATAACTCTATTTTCTAAACTTATAAACACTATTCCAAATACATCATTATCTAAGTGATCATTGCCTAAACAAACATACCTTAATCATTTGTTTTAATCATCATTTAATTGCTTTCGTTATAATATTTAATATATTCAAGACATGGTTAATTTGATCCGTGACAATCTTATTAACCTTAGAACCTTAATTACAAACTGTGAAAACTTCAATTCTCGTGGAACGACCTAGACTTACCTAAAGTTATATTATACACGAACGGGTATACTTCCCGAGTGTTGTGTTTTAAGTAAAAATCGGTATTTCTAGTATTATAAATTTAAAGCTTGCAAAACACACATCAAGTTTTTGGCGCCGTTGCCGGGGAATTGTTTAAGTTGTTATCAATTTGTTGCTTGTTTTAGGTGCTATTTTGTTTCACAAAATTTTCAAACTCGCCGTACCGTTTTTTGGCAAACGGAACCCAAAAATCGTTTTTTATTTAGGAAGTATGCCGCACATCTTATTTGTGCGCCGGTTTTCCTGAAAACCCAAGAAGTATGCCGTACTTTACCCAAGTACGGCGCACTTTCTGCAAATTTTCACAAACATAATCTTATTTCAAAAACCAAAACCAAAACCCCCAATCTGCTAGTCTTAGGTTCTATAATCATTTGGAATTATATTTTATCTGATTATATGCCTTGTGTATTTGTAATTATTTAGTTTATCATAATATTCGAAAAAAAAACATAAAAATTCCAGAAAAGCCGGAGCACTTTTCCTAAAGTACACCGCACCTATCCAAAAAAAATCATTTATTTATTTATCCTTATTTGCTATATAATATATCTATATATATACATCTAAAAAAATTATAAAAAAATATATGAAAATAATTTACTTTATTTTGAATTTTATCCTATTAGCCTTAACTATATATATAAAAATGTCTTTTTGCAAAATGCTTAACGTATGTATATATCCCCCATCTTTCGGAAAACAACAAATAAGTCTAATATACAAATTAAATAAAAATTAAAAAAAAAAGATCTTGTAAACTTATCCGAAAAGAATCCATTCAGATCGAATTACACAAATCTTCCACCGAACATCCTATCGTTAATGAATTTATCATCATAAATATACCTGCAGAGGATGTCGAACCAGAACCAAATTTACTGCTCCAAGAAATAATAATCCTAGATCCCGATGATCAACCCATGTGGGAAAGTGCTAAGACTGTAGCACTGACTCCTAATTCTGCCATTGTTCAAAATCGATGTTGATGACAACTTTGTTATTAACAGTACCCACTTGAAAATGATTTGGGAAAATAAATTCGATGGTTATCTGCGGGCCGATCCGCATGACCACTTGGTTTAACGAACTTAATGAAGAGTCTATAACATCGTGGGAACAAATGAGAAAAGCTTTTATAAACAGATTCTTTCCACCTTTGTTATTTAACCGTCTTTTACTTGAAATCAGAAATTTCTCTCAACTCGTATGTGAAAGTCTAACCGATGCTTGGTTACGACTCGAGAACATGCTTCAAAAATGCCATGGGCATGGTCTGACCAAAGGAACTATTATTCAAATAGTCTATCATGGTCTAGACGAACCCACTTTAGGAATCCTGTACATAACTGCTGGAGGAATCTTCCTCTACAAAACTCCAAATCAAGCTTTTCAATTTCTTAATGACAAAGTCCTTTTCGAACATGATTGGCCCATTAAATCTAAAAATGAACATCATCAAAAATCTGTTGCTTTTGCCGATAGAAGTAATAGTAATAAGGATATTTATCAGTTAAGGAAAAAATTGAAGGCTATGGATTCTCAAATTATAAGCTTAAATGAAGAATTGCAAGATATACGTAACAAATACAATGAGCTTAGAGAAGGAAACGCTTCTAAAAACCACCTGAGCGATGACACGCCGATGTGTGAACGTCATGAAGCCAATTACATCCAACCTGAAGGTTATGAAAACCGAAATTCTTATGATTCGTTTTCTCACCAATCCCTTCATGATCCTAATGATTCTGAGAAATCGCTTACAAAATTAAACAATGATGTGAGAAATGATCTGAAAGATTTCAAAAGACGTATCCGTAGCATGAGAACTGTTCATTTGAAACTCTATGACAGCGACGATCGTAAAACCACCAGTGTTTTACCTAACAAAGAGTCTAAAACAGTCAACCAAGAACCTCAGCCTAAAACTGATTTCGAAAAATCAATCACTAAATTCTTGGATGGTCAAAGAGTTACAAATATGTTTTTCAAGAACAATGTTAACGATATGATTTTAAAGATGAAGCAAAATGAAAAGAATTTACAAAATAAAATTAAAAATATAGAAAGAAAAATAGATGAGTGGTAGAAGTCTTAAAACGTCTCTTCAAAACAAACCAAGAGGACTGACCCTCCTCCTCCTCAAGCTCAAACTGAGCAAGTGAATGCCGTATTCACCATGAGTGAAAAGTTTGATGACTCTCCGAAAATTCAAACACTTCCTCCTATCATCGTTGAAGATAAACCTATTAAGACATCAAAAAAGGGTTATCACGTGGTCAAAACAAAAGAATATCCTTTCCGTGAGTACATACCAAAAATCCCATACCCTCAACGTTTAAATGTGGATCATTCCCACTTGAACCGTATTGTCAAGGTATCCTGAATCAAGTTAAGTATAGTAATAATAATAATAGTAGTAATAGTAAATAATAATAAACCTATAAAAAAAGCTAAAACTAATATATATATATAATATATATAACAATAAAAACTTTGCAGTCTTTAAGTATGTCACGCATTCGGATGGTATGTTTCTTTCCTTGATTTTTGCATCCAAAAACAAATTTATCGAACTTTGTGGGTGTGTTCGCTGGAAACCCTCACGAGACTATAACTCGTCCACCGAGGGACACTGAGGGGGTTTTAAAGCTTGTAGTACGCTAAATGCAAACCGTGGTGCCTATGGGAAAGTGCGCTTTTGTATTTAAGGTTTTCTCTGTTAGTTGTGTTTATTTTGCAGATTAAATAAAACTCAGGTGGACCTTGGATTGGTGGTTGGCTTTTAACACTTTGAGACTTATTATAATTGGATTATTATATTACTGTGGTAGGAATACATCATTGCTTCGGCGTTTCGTTTTTGTTTTTGCTATATCCTTTATAATTTCAGCCATGCTTTATGGCCCAGGAAGTTACAATTTTACTCATATTGCTCTACTTAATGTGTGGAGGATCTCGCGCTCCTCACAAAAATGAAAGTAATGGGAACTCACTCAAGGTAACTCCCAAAGTAGCTATCTATAGCTATATCTTCTCTATGCCCCGGAAGCCCCGTTTTCCCTTAATTTTTCTTACTTTTCTATATAATTTATCAGGGTCTCAATTGAGGGGTAATCGTTAACTTAAGTGTTGGAGGAGGTAGAAATAGGACAAATTAATCCTTGTCCCTCCATGTTTGCCCTGCAGAAATTTTCAAACTTTCAACAGAATGATTTTGTGGAGTCTGTTTATGAACACGTAGATCGTTATTAGACTCATATTGGGATAATAGAATCATCAATGATTAACAATATACGCAACAGAATAATCAATAAAGAACAATGTTGTTTAACAAGGTTTTTCAGTCATACGTTTTTCTATTACCCCAATCCTATACTATTTAATTTAGGGTTATAATACTACATAGACATCTATATATGTCTATTACTAATTACATACTAAATATGTGTACAACACACACCATTTACTAATTGACTTCTCATTCAGTGACTCTAGGTTTCTGGAGGATTTTTCTAAATGCCTGGACCCCCCCATCTATTATGCATCAAGCGAAGTCCTGGCTTACAAGGAAACTATTAATATATTAATGAGCGAATCATTAAATTATCTTCTCATTAATATTCATCTTAATCTTATTTTGCAAATCTTTATTTTCTTCTACATCTTGTAGAAACTTCTATGATGACATTTTTATGTCGTTCCTTTCGTTGTTTCCATCTTGTTTTATTCTTTTATTCACTTTGTCTCATCAAATCAAGAATCCCAACAATCTTCAACTATTTGATGATGACAAAACAAACAAAGTCTCATACGAACTTCATCATAAAGCCAAAGCTTCCCCTAAAGTTGAGATGTAATCATCTCCCTGAATGAAACAAAATCTTCAATGCTTCCCCTTGACTTAAGATAAGAATTAGAATCCTTGACGAATGGTCAACCACACATAGTAAGTGCAAATCATATCTCTTGTATGTAGTCTTCTTCCCCTGTTTGTAATCATCCAATAGGGGTCTTTTTATAGATATGCAACTTGTAAACACGTCCCCTCAAGTGGTGCATGTAGATGGTTAGACATTTAATCAATAAGCTTCCGCTGAAACCAATATATTTACCATCTCTTGAATCTCGAACTCTGTAGGCTCTATGTAGTGATTACTGATGAAGAAAACTGAGTATAACGAATTTGATGAAGAAGTTGAATCTCTTAAAAATGTGTCTTATTGTCTTGCACTTTTATCCCGTGACGTTCGCAATCTTATAAATAAATCAGTGAAATATAAGTAGACCGCAATCTTGACAAAAACTCTCATCTCCTATGAGACACATGCTAAGTGATAGCAATGTGAGGCATGAGCACCATAAGATAAATCACACACCTTGCTAGATTTTGTCAAGTATTCGTCCACCTTTGTAGCACAAAAACAAGTTACTTTTCAAGTCAATGTCCTGCTACAAACGACTTTAAGATATGATAAGAACACGCATCTGTGAAACCCATCTACAACATCATATAAGCAATATTTCAATGTGTCTTCGTAGTCACATCTTCAAATAATCTCTAAAAATACGAGCCATAAATCAATAATAATAAACTGTCGTGAGAAACAGTTCCATCCGAGATTCAAACACGTCTGTTGTCCAACATCGGACAAAGCTAGCAGCATTAACTCACAAACCTGGCAGCACTAATAACCATACGTTCAGTACTAACCAAATCAAGATGCTAGCATTACTAATCATCAAATCAACCAAAACAGTAGTACCTGCTTTCACACTAGCAGTACATTAACACATTATTACACTTAGCAAATAAACTTTTCTTTGTGAACTTTTAGTATGGCATGCTTTTATTTTTTATTGAGCAGCATAACGACTGGAACCATCTAATGATTTATAGCAAGTATTAATTAATCTGTTGTGGCAAGTATTAATTGAATCTTGGAAGCACTAATGTTCTTGGCCCGATCAGTATCATGTATCAACTCAACCAGCACTAACAACAACTACTTATTAGTAGCATATAGTAATATCCTTTGATTTTATAGAGCATTATTATACCCTGACCAATCAGCAGCACAAAGAAAAACTTTATATGGAGATACATTAAATAGCCCTCAAATCATGGGATTTATTTAAATTATATGAATATCTTGTTCTCATTAATTACCGTATCTAATCAAATGCTTCATATTTCACGCAGCAGTCAAACACGTTACCTTTCTTTTCTTTAATCTATGCCGCATTAAAACAAATCTGCTATTAGCCAATTGTAATCACATGTGCAACTTTTTTTGATCTTGTTGTATAAACCGAAAGCAGCATCCATCTTGACGTTTTATTTGCAGATTGTTATAAGTATTTTGTTTATATGTGACTCTTAAACTAGCAGACCAAACCCTAACATGCTGCTTCAATAAATACGATCAGAAACATATATACTTGTTTGTACTACGAACACTTCATAGTTAGCAAATAAACGATCCAAGTATAGCTGTATTAACTATGAATACTTATTAGCTAGGACATCTTTTCTGGTCGCACTAAAGACTTATTCAATATTTCTGCTTTGTGTTTCTTCACCAATACACGGATAAAAACCTTGTAGAATCCCCAGTCCAGATCCACGAGGCTGGATACCAATTATGGAGTCTGTTATGACCCCGTAGATCGTTATTAAGACTCATCTAGGATAATATATCATCAAAGATTAACCAATAATAAGCCAGCAGAATACATAAGAACAATGCTGTTTAACAAGGTTTTTCATTCATACGTTTTCCCTATTACCCCAACTACTATAATTTGGGGTTACTAACTACTTCATAGACATCTATAATATGTCTTTTACTAATTAACTACCCATATGGGTGTACACACACAACCTTTAATAATCGACTCTTCATCAGTCGACACAGATGGTTTTGGATGGATTTTTTTGTAATTGCTGGACCTCCTTTTATCAGCATAAGGAGTCCTTGCTTACAGGAAACTAATTATATATTAATGTGGAATCAATTGATATTCTTCTCATTAACTATTATTTCTTATTTTATTTTGACCAAATCTTTATTTCCTTCTAATCTTGTAGAACTTCACAAATGACAATTTGCGTCCTTCTGTTTCCGTCGTTGTTTCATTCTTTTATTCACTTTGTCTCCATCAATAATCAAGAATCCCAACAATCTTCCCCTTTATTTGATGATGACAAAACAACAAAGTCTCGTCGAACTTCATCATATAAAGCCAAAGCTTCCCCGGAAATTAAGATGTAATCACTCAACATGAAGGAAACAAATCTTCAATGCTTCCTCGACTTAAGAATAAGAATGTAGAATCCTTGACTATGTCACACACATAGTAAGATGCAAATATATCTCTATAGGTCTTCTTCCCCTTTTTGTAATTTTCCAATAGGCGGTCTTTTTATAGATATGAAACTTGTTAACCACGTCCCTCAAGGGGTGCATGTAGATGGTTAAACATTTAATCAATAAGCTTCCCCTGAAACCAATATGTTTACCATCTTTATTTGAATCTCGAACTCGTATGCTCTATTGTAGTGATTAATTTTTAATATGATGAAGAAAACTAAGTATAAACGATTTGATAAAGAAGCTGAATTCTCCCAAACTTGTGTCTTATGTCTTGCACTATCCACGTGATGTCGAACTTATAAATAATCTGTGATAATATAAAGTCTACCGCAAAACCTCCTTGACAAAACCCTCTTCTTCTATAGAACTTCCTAGTGATAGCAAATGTGAGCATTGAGCACCATAAGAAAAATCACACACCTTTGCTAGATTTTGACAAGTCTTCGTTACACCATTGTAAGCACAAACAAGTTATCTTTAAAGACTGGGTCCTGCTACAAACACGACTTTAAGATATGATAAGAACACGCATCTATGAAACCCAACTACAACATCAAATAAGCAATATTCAATTATCTTCGTAATCACATCTTCAAATAATCTCTAAAATACGAGCCATAAATCAATAATAATAAATTGTTGTGAGAAACAGTTCCATCCGAGATCCAAACGCGTCTGTTGTCCAACATCGGACAAATCTAACAGCATTAACTCACAAACCTGGTAGCACTAATAACCAACGAACAGTACTAACCAAATCAAGCATGCTAGGCCGTAGCTTAGAAGCTCATGCCAATCAACCAAACGTAGTACCTGCTTTCACACATAGACTAGTAACTAACACATATACACTTAGCAACATAAACTTATCTTTAAACTTTAGTACTGTCAGCTTTAAATACTTTTTATGAGGCGCCCCAATCATGAACTTCCAAAAGATATATAGCAGCATTAATAATCTGTTGGCAGTATTAATTGTATCTTGGCAGCACTAATGTTCTTGGCCATCAGTATCAAGTATCAACACAGCAGCACTAACAACAACTACTATTAGCAGCACTAAGTAATATCCTTGAATATATAGTAGCATTAATATACCTTTGACACCATCCAGCAGCCAAAGAAAAGTGCGCTTTTTGTATTTAATGTTTTCTTGTAGTTGTGTTTATTTTGCAGATTAAATAAAACAGGTGGACCTTGGATTGGTGGTTGGCATTTTACAATTTGAGACTTATATAATTGGAGTATTATATTACATGTGGTAGAATACACATGCTTGGCGTTTCGTTTTGTGCTATATCCTTCATAATTAAGCCATGCACTTATGAGCCCCGGGAAGTTTCAATTTTACTCATAATGCTCTACTTAAGTGTGGAGGATCTCTCGCTCCTCAAAAAAAAAAGAATGTAATGGAATCACTCAAGGATAACTCCAACGTAGCTATATCTCTCTATGCCCCGGGAAGCACCGTTTTCCCTTAATTTTTCCTATTTTCTATATTTATCAGGTCTCACATTAAGGGTAATGTTCAACTTAAGTGTGGAGAGGTAGCAAATAGGAAAAATTAATCATGTCCCTCCATGTTTGCCCTGCAGAAATTTTCAAACTTTCAACTGATATTTTTGTGGAGTCTGTTATGACCCCGTAGATCGTTATTAAGACTCATATAGGATAATAGAAACATCAAAGATTAACAATATAAACTTTTAACCACCTCGATTTCTTGAAAATTAGGGTTTTAGGGTTTCTTCAAAAACCTTGTAGATCCTAGATCGAGAGCCACATGGCTCTGATACCAATTGATAAGATCGTTTATAGCTCAAGATTGATTAGATCTTATATATCTAGGATGAACAATAACAATGATTGATAACACGCAGCGGAATAATAAAGAACACAATCAAAGTTATCACAAGGTTTTCTTTATTGAACGTTTCCCTATTACCCCAACTATAATTTGGGGCTACACCAACTAACTATGGTGTACTATTCGACTCTCATCAGTCGACTTGCTATCTAACTATCTAGACTCTCATTGGGAGAGCTCTAGTTTTCTATGGATGGATTTTTCTAAATGCCTGGACCTCCTTTTATAGCATAAGGAGTCCTAGGCTTACAAGGAAACTAATTAATATATTAATGAGAGAATCAATTAATTATCTTCTCATTAATATTCATTCTTATCTTATTTTGACCAAATCTTTATTTTCTTCTACATCTTGTAGAACTTCATGATGACAATTTTGGTCCTTCTTGTTTCCATCTTGTTTCATTCTTTTATTCACTTTGTCTCATCAAATCAAGAATCCCAACAATCTTCCCCTATTTGATGATGACAAAACAAACAAAGTCTCGTACGAACTTCATCATAAAGCCAAAGCTTCCCCTGAAGTTGAGATGTAATCATCTCCCTGAATGAAACAAAATCTTCAATGCTTCCCCTTGACTTAAGATAAGAATTAGAATCCTTGACTATGTCACCACACATAGTAAGCTGCAAATCATATCTCTGTAGTCTTCTTCCCCTGTTTGTAATCATCCAATAGGGGTCTTTTTATAGATATGCAACTTGTAAACACGTCCCCTCAAGTGGTGCATGTAGATGGTTAAACATTTAATCAATAAGCTTCCCCTGAAACCAATATGTTTACCATCTCTTGAATCTCGAACTCTGTAGGCTCTATGTAGTGATTACTGATGAAGAAAACTGAGTATAACGAATTTGATGAAGAAGTTGAATCTCTTAAACTTGTGTCTTATGTCTTGCACTATCCACGTGACGTCGAACTTATAAATAAATCTGTGAAATATAAGTGGACCGCAACCTCTTGACAAAAACCTCATCTTCTATGAGACACATACTAAGTGATAGCAAATGTGAGCATTGAGCACCATAAGAAAAATCACACACCTTTGCTAGATTTTGACAAGTCTTCGTCACACCATTGTAAGCACAAACAAGTTATCTTTAAAGTCAATGTCCTGCTACAAACACGACTTTAAGATATGATAAGAACACGCATCTGTGAAACCCAACTACAACATCTTATAAGCAATATTAAATTGTCTTCGTAGTCACATCTTCAAATAATCTCTAAAAATACGAGCCATAAATCAATAATAATAAACTGTCGTGAGAAACAGTTCCATCCGAGATTCAAACACGTCTGTTGTCCAACATCGGACAAAGCTAGCAGCATTAACTCACAAACCTGGCAGCACTAATAACCAACGAACAGTACTAACCAAATCAAGCATGCTAGCAGTACTAATCATCCAATCAACCAAACAGTAGTACCTGCTTTCACACCTAGCAGTACTAACACATATACACTTAGCAACATAAACTTATCTTTGAACTTTAGTACTGGCAGCTTTAATTTTTTATGAGCAGCACTAACATGAACCATCCAAAGATATATAGCAGTATTAATAATCTGTTGGCAGTATTAATTGTATCTTGGCAGCACTAATGTTCTTGGCCATCAGTATCAAGTATCAACACAACAGCACTAACAACAACTACTATTAGTAGCACTAAGTAATATCCTTGAATATATAGCAGCATTAATATACCTTTAACCAATCCAGCAGCAGAAAGAAACTTTATATGGAGTAACATAAAATCCCTCAAAATCAGGGATTTATAAATTATATGAAATCTTGTTCCCATAATTACGTATCAAATCACAACTGCTTCCATATTTCACGCAGTCAAACACGTTACCTTTCTTTTCTTTATCTATGCCGCCATAAACAAATCTGCTAATAACCAATAGTAATCACCTGCTGCATCTTCTTTTTGAATCTTGTTGTATAAACCGAAACAGCATCCTTCTTGACGTGTATTTGCTGTGACTCTCAAACTAGCAGACCAAACCCTAACATGCTGCTTCAATAAATACGATCAGAAACATATATACTTGCTGTACACGAACACTTCACAGCAGCATAAACGATTATAGCAGTATTAATCGTGAATACTTTTAGCGACACTTTTCTGTCACTAAACTGTCACTAATTCTGCTTTGTGTTTCTTCACCAATACACGATCAAAAACCTTGTAGAATCCCAGATCAAGAGCCACGAGGCTCTGATACCAATTGTGGAGTCTGTTATGACCCCGTAGATCGTTATTAAGACTCATCTAGGATAATAGAAACATCAAAGATTAACAATATACGCAGCGGAATAACAATAAGAACAATGATGTTTAACAAGGTTTTTCATTCATACGTTTTCCCTATTACCCCAACTACTATAATTTGGGGTTACTAACTACTACATAGACATCTATAATATGTCTATTACTAATTAACTACTAACTATGGTGTACACACACACACCTTTACTATTCGACTCTCATCAGTCGACTCTATGTTTCTGGATGGATTTTTCTAAATGCCTGGACCTCCTTTTATAGCATAAGGAGTCCTAGGCTTACAAGGAAACTAATTAATATATTAATGAGAGAATCAATTAATTATCTTCTCATTAATATTCATTCTTATCTTATTTTGACCAAATCTTTATTTCCTTCTACATCTTGTAGAACTTCATGATGACAATTTTGGTCCTTTTTGTTTCCATCTTGTTTCATTTTTTATTCACTTTGTCTCATCAAATCAAGAATCCCAACAATTTTCTAGAAAATTAAAAAATTAATATATACTTTCCTTTCAAAACTTAAAAAATGCATACGCTTAGTAAGGAAAATCCAACCGGATTGACATTGTAACTAGCACAAAATCAACCCACTAAAATTGTGAGAAATTTAGCCTTAAAGAATTCGGGTACCCATCTTTGATACCCAAGATAAATTTTGCCTTTAGCTTGTTCGAGTTAGGGTTAAATGCAGTCATATGTGTCTATTTCGTCATTACAGATGTGTACGTATGTTCTTTGTCGCCTTTTCTGGAACGTTGATACTGGTATAAAGTTATATGAGTGGGCCGGTAATTTAGTAGCTCCAGAACTTATGCTTGATCATCATTTACTAGACCGCAATGAGGTTAATTTATAGACAATGTCGTATGATAAGAGGTGAAATAAATCTCTATGCAATCATGTATCTGCAACACTCGCTTTTAGTGTTGAGATCCCTAATGTATCCCAAGAGCAAGAAAAATGTGCTCAATGAAGAAGAAGTTGTGTGCCGGCCTTAGTTATCGCAGTATCTGGAATGAAAAGAAATCTTCAAAAAAAAGAGAAAAGGGAAGAAATAAAAGTTCAAAGTATAAGGCAAAGTTCTGGCTCATGGAATCAAGTATCTGCTACTCACCCTCATCGTTATCACGTTTTGTCTCTTTGAGATTTTTGTCTAGGTGCTCACGCCGCAACGGGCATGTTATGTGTCTAGTACAAGCATATGGTAGCAACCTAGATTATGTCTGTGCAATTGAGTGACTTCAAAAATATAAAACCCTATCTGAGTGACTCGTGTGAATTTAAAAACAAACACTTTCCCAGTGTGACGTGCTCTGTTATATGTCTATGCCTGAAAAGTTATAAAACTGGTAAACACTTGTTAATGATAAAATGATTTTTTTCTCCACGTCACGATAAATGATCTTGTTTTTTTGCTTTAATTGCTTGAGGGCAAGCAATAGCTAAGTGTGGAGGGATTTGATAACGCCTAAATTATACATGTTTTCAGTGGCGTTATTTACATTTATTTGATCATTTCTCGTGAACTTTTGGTACTTAATCAAGTATATTTGATATTATATGTTCTAGGTACATGTCGTGGAATAAAACAGAAGAATACACAAAGAATTGAAACTTAAACGAAGAAAGAACTAAAGCTGAATGCTTCCCGACACCTGTTCACTGTTTTGGCCATAACTCGGTCATACGAACTCTGTTTTAGTTGGTTCAAGCGGCCACACGAAGAGAATTCAATTATCTACAACTTTGAGAAAATGCCATATGCTGTAAATGTCCTAAGTGCGGCGTATAACCCAAAAAGTGCAGCGCACTTCCGGACGTTTTTATGAAGAATTAAATGCCATTAATTGGGACAACATTTACACCTCAAGTATAAGGCCCCTTTGCCTCTCATATCTCACACAACTCACATACAAACTTCCCATTTCATTTGGAACCCTTAGAAGGGGTGTTTTTGGTGATAAAGGCTTGAGAACCTTTGATCTGAACCACCTTGATAACACAAATCATCACTACCATTAGAATCAAAGTTCTTGAAGAAGTTGGATAGTCTTGGTTGGAGTTCATCATGATTCTTAGGTTTTGATCCATCGAAGAGGCATAGTTGTAGTGTTATTTTGAATCTATAAAGCGATTGTGACAGAATTGTTCATAGTTTCTGGATTTTACTTTGAATATAATAAAGTGTTCTTGGGAAATTCTTTTGAAATCATCATATTTTGCTCTTGGAATTGATATGAATCTTGTTACTCTTTTGAATATAATCTTTGTTGAATCCATGATGAATGTTATGTATTTTGTTACTCTGATCATAGAGTAGAAATCTTATGTTTGTTTGGGCATATTGTGATCTTTGATATGGAGCGTTTGGATATGTGTTTATTGAAATGGTTAACATGATTTTATAAGAATAAAGGCCGAAAGGATACTTATAAACTTATGTTTTATCATTCCAGTTAATATATTGGTTATAATGGCCGAAAAGATTTGTTGTTATTAATCGATATAATCACTAGTTATATTTAAAGGCCGAAAGGATTTATAACTTGTGATAGCTCTATTTTCTAAACTTATAAACGCTATTCCAAACACATCATTATCTAAGTGATCATTGCCTAAACAAACATACCTTAATCATTTGTTTGAATCACAATTTAATTGCTTTTGTTATAATATTTAATATATGCAAGACTTGGTTAATTTGATCCGTGACAATCTTATTAACCTTAGCACCTTAGTTACAAAATGTGAAAACTTCAATTCCCGTGGAACAACCTGGACTTACCTAAAGCTATACTATACACGAACGGGTATACTTCCCGAGTGTTGTGTTTTAAGTAAAAATCAGTATTTCTAGTATTATAAATTTAAAGATTGCAAAACACACATCAGAACCCCGGAGGTTGAGCAACGTAAACCTCTTCGTTTATAAAAGTATTTAGAAAAGCACTTTTTACATCCATTTGATATAATTTGAAATCATTTGCACAAGCAATAGCAAGAAGTATTCTTATCGACTCTAATCTAGCTACCGGCGCATATGTTTCATCATAATCTATACGTTCTTGTTGATTATATCCTTGTGCTACTAATCTAGCTTTATTTTTAGATACTATACCATTTTCATCTAATTTATTTCTAAAGACCCATTTTGTTCCTATGACGGATTGACTTACAGGTAAAAGGGACTAATTCCCAAACATCATTAGCTACAAATTGATTAAGTTCTTCTTGCATAGCTACTATAACACCCTGTGTTTTAGGGTCATTGTATGACGTCAATAAATTCACCATTTATTTTTAGTATTGTACGCGTTTGCTTTTAATCGTAATCGTTAAGTTAAATCGCGTAAGCTAAAAATTATCATTCAATGTAAACGGGCATCAAACAATTAAATGTTTACGTCAAGCAAGTGTTAGATAATTATTTGGAGTATAATTATTATCTTTGCATATTTTAATTTTATTGGTTACGTAAAGAGTTTACGCTTCACGATAAAATACGTATAGGCATTCCCGAAACCACCAAAACTTTTCTACGCTTCA
This sequence comes from Tanacetum coccineum, assembly GCA_026074375.1. Lineage (NCBI taxonomy): Eukaryota > Viridiplantae > Streptophyta > Magnoliopsida > Asterales > Asteraceae > Tanacetum > Tanacetum coccineum. The sequence goes on along the minus strand of BQNB010067217.1, from coordinate 8,747 downwards.
ACAAATACCCATTATTATATCCAATACTCAAAGTTTTATAAAAATTCACCTATGTTACTCTTAGTATCTTATTTGTACATGAAGGGAACCAATTAAACACTAAATGTTATAAGTATTTACCTTTATGTTTAAACTACAACTTGTAAATTTAAGTAAATACTAGATATTATGTATAAGATCAAAAATCACCAACTAGCACCTCCCCCCTATATTTTGGATGAAAACATTGTCCCAAGGGGATAATGGGCACACAACTTACCAATTTGAGCTTTGTACAACCTCTACTTATTAAACCATAAGGACTTTCACTAGTATTTCACCAAGACTTTCCCTAGAAATCCTCCTTATGTATTAAGACTTTCTATGCAATATTTGACTAGTCTTTGAAGTATATTAAGGAAGCACTAGATAGAGAACTATTGAGAATCATTTAAACTCAAGTTTGTTTAGAACTTATCTAGGATTAATAATAACAAAGATTGATATAGCACAGTGGAATTTAAACAAAGAATCAATGTTATTGAACATGGTTTTGCATTCATACACTAAACCTCAATTCTATTTGATCAATATTGAAAAATTACCTAACTATAACAGGATCAAAGACACTTTGATCTTGAGGCTAAACCACATACTCTAGACTTCTACATCTTTACTTTGTGCACACACAATCACACACTAAAACAATGTCTAGGGATCTCTTTATATAGAGAGTCCATAAGACTTACAAAGGAATCTTAATTGTATTAGGAAACTAAATCTTTTCCTAATCTTTGATCTTTATCTTGTAAGAAGATCTTTTAGAATCCTTCATCTTTTATAGAATTCCATATTGTCGACTTTGATCCTTTTGTTTAATTCTTTATCCTTTTGAGCAGGTTCTTTTGTATCATCAAATCAATAATTCCCAACAATCTTCCCCTATTTGATGATGACAAAACAAACACTGATTCCAAGATGATCTATAGTAGCCTAATCTTTAGCAATCTTTATCTTCAAATCTTGATCTTCCATGAGTGAAAAAAACTTCCCCTTAACTTAAGATTTCCTTTGAACTTCCATGCCATGCCACAACACTAAATAAGTTACAAATCATATATCTCTGTACCATCTTCCCCTTTTTATCATTATCTAATAGGGGACTGTGAACATATGCAACTTTGATCTTTACAACTACAAACCATATATTAAACTTTTAATCCAAGCTTTCTAATGTCTTAAATTACCCTCCATGACGCATAATAAGAATAATGAATTCAAGCAGTATAAACTTAAACTAGCAGTAGTAATAATGACTTAGCAGTAGTAAGAATCAAAACCTTCTCCTCAAGTGGTACATGTAGATGGTTAAACACTTTATCATATGCTTCCCCTGAAACCAATATGTTAACCATCTCTTAAATCTCTAATTCTGTTGGCTATTTGTAATGATTACTGATGAAGAAAACTCAGTATTACAAACTTGATGCTAAAGTAGAATAACCCAAACTTGTGTCTTATGTCTTGTACTATCTACGTGACTCCAAACTTATACTGATGATATATAAGTAGACCTCAATCTCTTGACAAAATCCTTATCTAAATGAGACACTGAGCACTACAACGTAACTCCTTTAAGTGATAGAAAATGTTAGCATTGAGCACTATAAGTTTATAAATCACACATTGCAAGATATTTCAAGTATTTGTCAACATCATTTTAAGCACGAAGAAGTTATCTTCAAAAGATGCAGGACTTTTGAGATATGATAAGAACACATACCCGAAAAATTCAACTTCAATTTCAAATAAGTGATAAATAATCGTCTTTGTAATCAATTCTTTCAATTAATTCTAAAACTAGCCTTTTTCTATCTAAACCAATCCGAGATCCAAAGTGTGTGTGTTATCTAATATTGGATAAAGCTAGCAGTTGTAAGTTCAGTTACCCTAACAGCAGTAACTGATTTCAATCAATAACAGTAGTAACTTAATACAACAACGCTAGCAGTACTAACTGCCTTAACACCCAGCAGTAGTAATACTTTAAACCTAGTAGTATTAACACATATCCATAATACTGGCAGCATTAACGAGCAGCATTAAGTACACAAGCAGTAGTAACTTCATGAACTGGCAGCACTAAGAATCACGACCAACAACAGCATTATGTATATTAAAAGCATAAACTTCCATTGTTGTATCAAACGTACCTGTTGTACTCATAAGTACCTTCATTGAAACACACACGCTACCTTTGAAGCTTCAATACCTGTTGCTTCTTTCTTAACCTTTTATTGATATGTCTGCTTCCAGTTATTCCGTTACTAACTGTAACAATACCACATTCAGCATCGTCTCTCGACTATAGATGTAACCATTAAAAATTAGGTTTTTGCAATCGTATAAAAGACCATGACAAGCGTCCAAACATGAAAAAACAGGATCAAGCCACGATTCGAATCCAAAACAATACATAATCGATACATCGCGTAATTAACAATAACACATATAGAACCCAATCACTTTCTGAAGCCAACCAAGTTACTAGCAGCCTTCATATGCTCGTCATTCTTCATGGCACTTATTTAGTAACCGTTTATTCATATATTCTCATCCATAATCACAATAACCTATAAGCTTCAGCGATTAGGAGTAAATAGAAACAAGAACCCTAAATATATATTAGGGTTTCGCAGCCATTCAAACCGCTCATATCAATACATAGATTATTATTATGAATGAATACAAACGATTACCACCATATGATAAGATTATTATGACGACCAGACAATCAACCAACCCAACTTTAACTTTTTTGCTTTTACCGAACTAGGGTTTTTTTTAAACCCTAACTTTACCGAATTTGAAAAATTACTGAAAACAGAAAATTCTTTATTTACCGAATTTAGTCAAATCCCTAAAATCAATAAAACCTTGAGATCCTAGATATCATGAGCCACATGACTCTGATAGCACTTGTTGAGAATCGTTTAAGCTCAAGTTTGTTTAGAACTTATCTAGGATTAATAATAACAAAGATTGATATAGCACAGTGGAATTTAAACAAAGAATCAATGTTATTGAACAAGGTTTTGCATTCATACACCAAGCCCTAATTCTATTTGATCAATATAGAACGATTACCTAATTGTAATAAGATCAAAGACACTTTGATCTTGAGGCTAAACCACATACTCTAGACGTTTACATCTTTACTTTGTGCACACACAATGACACACTAAAATAATGTCTAGGGATCTCTTTGTATAGAGAGTCCATAAGACTTACAAAGGAATATTAATTGTATTAGGAAACTAAATCTTTTCCTAATCTTTGATCTTTATCTTGTAAGAAGATCTTTTAAAATCCTCCATCATTTGTAGAATTCCATATTGTCGACTTTGATCTTTTTGTTTAATTCTTTATCCTTTTGAGCAAGTTCTTTTTTATCATCAAATCAATAATTCCCAACAAGAACACACACATATTCATTTCTTAAGGTGAAACAACACAAATACTCCCTCTTGCTGACTCCTATCACACGACTCAACACAAACAACATATATAATCCATACAAAATTTATCTACAACATTTACAAGTATTCCTACATCATGTCTAAGATATCCTAAGGTGTTTAGAAGGTTTGGTTTGGGGTTTACAAGTGTATGAACAGTAAAAAGTATTGTTCACCAGATGACTTAAAATATGAAAATATAATATTTTGATAACTCGTCTTAATACAAAAGCGTAGACATAAGAAACGTAAGAAACGAACTTAAAACGATAAAGTTACTCCATTTTTAATAAAGAGACATTTATAAATGTTTTTACTTTATAAATATGATTTAAATAATACGATTAGATGGTGATGTAGCTATATAGAATTATATATGGTATTAGTTAATCAAAGTGCTTAGTACTTATACGACCTATAATTAATTAGGTTGCACTCGGGCGTATTTGTGACGCATTTTCATGCATTTGATTTACATTCTTAACTCGTCCACTCGAAGTGAGTTCATAGCCCCACGTTTTACATTTATAATGATTTACAAGTTTTGGGGTGAGAAACATATGCATGTTTTACATTTAGACGCAAGTAGACATTTTACATTACGATTACGTGTTTGCCTAAGTAGCGATAACCCTCTGAGCCCATTATCATGAACTGTCAATTACTTGTTGTGAGCGCGAATGTTATAAATAGATCTATTTGGGATTGACATCCCCGTTCAGGTGAGTCATGCTTACTGTGCTGGTATGCC
>BQNB010067216.1:6844-34277 GCA_026074375.1 Tanacetum coccineum | reverse complement strand
CGCATTTAATATCTTTGTAATTTCTTTTCTAGCTCCTTGCTAGTTTATAAAATTTTGCCGTTCAAAAAAAAAAAAAAATGGAAAACTATGAACTGGATGAAGAATATATTATCAACAGAAATTTAACATATTAATGATTGATCATGAAAAATTTGTGTAAAGAATCTTATTAAGGCGGTATCATAATGTAAGCATCAGACGATGAATAGATGTAGAAAATTATCATACTTGCTTTTTATAGTTGTTGACAAAAAAGTGTAACAAAGTTAAACGGGTTAGATTTAAGCAGCGAGGGTTAGAGGTCTTTCATACTTTCATATGCTAAGAATAAGTGATTTGCTAAACTAAAATTATAAATCACATAAAAAGGGTTCTCAACGTGTTTTAGTATTCGTAGTTTAAGACAATGCGGTTTTCTATTCTTTACCTTTTCTCAAAGTCTGATTAACTCCATTTTCGGTAACTATAGAATATAGTTTTATATGATAATATATACTCGTTTTTGTATTGTTTGTGTTAGAAACACATATATGTGTGCTTGTTAAGTGATAACATACTTTGCTAAGTTTGGCCAATAAGACGCACCATCTTTAGTAATAAATACTTTATGTAGCTTGGAAGTAATATTATCAATAATCCATCAACATCCATTTTGATTCCAAACAACTCATTCACATATATACTTACGTTTCTCTTTATTCAGTTTCAAATTCTTATTATCATCCAACTGGAAATCGTTAATTTGGAGTAGTACCTTGTAAATCACTGAGCCAAGAACCAAAATAATAAAGATTTTCTCTACTTAAGATATATCGCAAAATCAATATAATGTTATATAGAAAAATTGATATTTGATTCGATAAAGAAACATACGTCCACATCAATAATGAAAGTCATAGTATCATATTTGCATGACATACAATATTTTTCGTAAATATGGTTTTAATTGTTTTGTTTAAATATTTTGTGCAACTAGTTTATTTTTTTTATATTCAGCTTATGTGTTTGGTCTCGTGCCGCTTGGATATTTTTTTGATCAAAATAATTAAGAACTTTTGTAATTTTGTTTTTTTTTATTTTGTGTCGAGCAAGTTTTTTTTAAATTTGGCCTGGATAAAAATAAAGAAAAAAAGAAAAAAAGAAAAAAAAAAAAACTAATGGGTTTAATTGTTGGTCGCGGGGGTAAGGTCGTGGTGTATTTTTTTATCTGGAATATAAATCTCCCTCCCATATATTTTATTCCGGCGGTCATGTTATTCCATGTCGTGGGTATTTTTTGATCTGCATATAAATCAATACTTTGTAAAAAAATTTGGTTATTTTGTTGCGAGCAAAAATTTTTTTTTTTAAATATTTTGTGCAATACGTTTATTTTTTTTTCTATATCAGCTTATGTGTTTGGTCTCGTTTAGCCAGGCGGAATATTTTTTGATCAAAATAATATGTTTAACTTTTGTAATTTTGTTTTATATTTTGTTCCGAACAACATTTTTTTTTTAATTTGCTGATAAGGATATAACAAAAAAAAGGGCCGGCCATGGGCGGTTACTGTGTAGCTAACTTGTTGCGAGGCATTATTATTTTTTATTTTTTTTTATTTGTGTGGTTTTATTTTTTCGGCCTCATTGTTTAATAGTTGTTGTTTTTTTTTTATTCTTCTATGGGCTTATGTGTGGGGTTATGTGGTTAAAGGTTTCTTTTTTTTGGCTTATACGGTTTTTTTCTTTTTTATATAAATTTTTAGGAAACATGGCGTTTTTTTTTTATTGTAATTCTGTGTGGTGTTTATTTTTTAGGTTATGTTTAATAGGTTTTTTATTGTGCGGGTTTATTTTTTTCGGGTCTCATGTTTCATAGGTTGTTTTTTTTAGATATGGCTTATTGTGTTGGGCCTTCCTCATGTCGCGGGAATTTTTTTATTGTGAATATAAAGTCATATTTTTTTGTAGTTTTTTTCTCATTTATGCTGAAACGGTTTTTTTTTTACATTGCCTACAACAAAAAAAAAAAAAAAAAAAACCAAATGGGCTGGCCCAAAAATTGGGAAGGCCCAATGAGGCATATTTATTATTTTTTTTTTTAATTTGTGTGGTTTAATTTCAGGCCTCATGTTTAATAGTTTTTTTTCTTTTCTTATGTGGGCCTTATGTGTGGGGTATGTGTTTAAAGGGTTTCTTTTTTGCCTATAGGGAGTTTTTTTTTAAAATAATTTTTCTGGGAAATGGCGGTTTTTTTTAAATTGTATTCTGTAGTGGGTTTATTTTTCGGTTCATGTTTAATAGTGCGGGCTTCATTTTTTGCTGCGTTAAAATTTTATTTTATTGCTTTTTCTATTTTTATTTGTGCGGGTTATTATTTTTTTCGGTCTCATGTTTTATCGTTTGTTTTTTTTTTGTTATGGGCTTATGAGTTGGGCCTCATGTCGAGAGTATTTTTTTATTGAATAAGTCAATATTTTTGTCGTTTTTTTTTTCTATTTTATACCGAGAGCACGGGATTTTTTTTACAATTAGCCTAATAAAAAAAACAAAAAAACAAATAAAAAAAAAAAAAAAAAAAAAATTGGGCCGGCCAGCCAGTGCTGGGGCCGAGCGGGTGGTATGTCGCAGGGGGTCTGTAGCAACGCTGCCAAAAAAAACGGCCAGGCGTTTTCTAACCTATTATAGTATATACAAGGCATAGTAGCCCCGCGCGTTGCTGCGGGGCGGTGTTTTTCTTTTATTATGTAGATGTGGGGTGTTTTTTTTTTTTAAGCATGATTGCCCGCGTCGTTGATGCGGCTTTATTTGTATTTTTTGGTTGTTGCGGGGTTTATTTTTTCGGTCTCATGTTTAATAGTTTTTTTATATGGGCTTATGTGTTGGGCGGGGTTTAATGTCGTGTGTATTTTTTTTATCTGAATAAATCTATATATTTTTTTCTTGCGTCTAATGTCGTGGGTAATTTTTTGATTGAATAACTCAATACTTTTTGTACATAAAACAGTTGGTTTATTTTGTGCCTGAGCATTTTTTTTTAAATTATTTTTGATGCACATAGTTTATTTTTTTTATAACAGCTTATGTGGTTTTGGTCTTTTATCGTGCCGCGGATATTTTTTTGATTCAAAATAATTAATAGTACTTTTGTAATTTTGTTTTTTATTTTGTGCCCGTAGCAATTTTTTTTTTTTAAATCTGCCTGGATAAAGCAAATGGGGACAAAGAAAAAAAAAAAAATCTAAAATGGGTTTATGTTGTTGGCGCGGGCGAGGGCGTTTTATTCGTAATTGTCGTTGTGTATTTTTTATCTGATAAATCTATACTATTTTTTTCGGCGTCTTGTCGTTTGGGGTATTTTTGTTCTGAAATAATCAATACTTTTGTAAAAAAAAAAATGTTATTTTTGTTGCCGAGCAAATTTTTTTTTTTAATTATTTTGTGCAATAGTTTATTTTTTTTTTATATCAGCTTTATGTGTTTGGTCTCGTGCCTGCGGATAATTTTTTGATCAAAATAATTTAGTACTTTTGTAATTTGGTTTTTATATTTTGGTGCCGAAACAAATTTTTTTTTTTTAAATTTGCCTGGAATAAGGAAAAAAAAAAAAAAAAGGGCCGAGCCCTGGCCGGTTTACTGTAGTACTGTGCGAGGCATTATTATTTTTTATTTTTTTTTATTTTGTGTGGTTTTATTTTTTCGGCCTCATATTTAATAGTTTTTTTTTTTTTCTTATATGGGCTTATGTGTGGGGCTCATGTTTAAAGGTTTCTTTTTTTGGCTATACGGTTTTTTTTTTAATATAATTTTATGGGAACATGGTTTTTTTTATTGTATTCAGGTGGGTTTATTTTTTTAGGTTTCATGTTTTAATAGTTTTTATTTTGTTGCGGGGGTGTTTATTTTTTCGGTCTCAGTTTAATAGGTTGGTTTTTTTTATATATGGGTTAGGTGTTGGGCTCATGTTCGCAGGTCTTTTTTTATCTGAATAAGTCATTTATTTTTGTAGTTTTTTTTTATTTTATGCTGAGCGGTTTTTTTACATTGCCTACACAAAAAAAAAAAAAAAAAACCCACAATGGGGCTCGGCCCAAATGGGAAGCCCAATGGAGGCATTATGTATTTTTATTTTTTTAATTTGTGTTGGTTTTCTTATTTTTCAGCCTCATGTTTAATGTTTATTTTTTCTTTTCTTATGTGGGCTTTATGTGTGGGGCTCCATAGTTTTTTAAAGTTTCGTTTTTTGGCGCACGGGTTTTTTTAATATAATTTTATGGGAACATGCGGGTTGTTTTTTTATATGATTCTGTGTGGGTTTATTTTTTCGGTCTTCATGTTTATATGTGCGGGGTTAATTTTTTTGCTGTAAAATTTTATTTTTATTTTTTCCTATTTTTTTATCTTGTGCGGTTATTTTTTCGGTCTCATGTTTAATAGTTTGTTTTTTTTATATGGGCTTATTGGTTTGTGTTTTTATCGTGTTTGCGGTTTTTTTTTTTGTCTTGTTGTTTTGTTTTGTTTTTTTTTTTTATTTTCTCTATTTGTTGTTTTTTTTTTTTTGGATTTATGGTTTTTTGAATTGTATATTTGTTAACTTCGTTTTTTTTTTTATTTTTTTTGTTGTGTTGTTTTGTTTCTTTATGTTTTTTTTACTATTGTGTTTTTGTGTTGTGGTATTTTTGCTTCTTTTTTTTATTTGAATTTTTTTTTTTTTTTTGGTTTTTATGGGTTAAAAAATATTGTTTGGTTTTTGTTCTTTGTTTTTTTTTTTGTCGGTGTTTGTTTGTGTGTTAATTGTTTTGTTGTTTTTTTTTTGGTTTTGGTTTTTTTCTTCTTTTTGATTTTTTTGTGTTTGTTTTTTTAAAAAAAATGTGTTTGTTTCTTTAGTGTATCTCTTTTTTATGTTTGTTTAGCTTTTTTTTTTTTGTGTGTGTTTTTGTGTTGTTTTTTTTTTGTATATTTATTATTCTGTGTCTTTTTTTATTCTTTTGTTGTCATTTTGTTTTTTGTTCTATTTATGTTTGTTTTTGTTAATGTGTTGTTTTTTTTTGTTTTTTTTTTTGTGTGTTTGTTGTTTTTGTGTTTTGAGTGTTTTTGTGTGGTATTTTTTTTTTTTTGTTATGTGCTTTTCTTCCTTTTCTGTTGCTTTTTGTGTATTTTTTTGTCTTACTTTTTGGTTTTTTTTTTTGTGTGTGGTTTGTTTTTTTTGGCATTTTGTTATTTTTGTTTGTTGGGCCTCATGTCGCGAGTAATTTTTTTATCTGAATAAGTCAATATTTTTGTAGTTTTTTTTTCTATTTTATACCGAGCGATTTTTTTTACATTGCCTAAAAAAAACAAAAACAAAAACAAAAACAAAAAAAAAAAAAAAAAAAAAAAAAAAAAAAAAAAAAATTGGGCCGGCCCAGCCCAAGTGGGCCGGGTACTGTAGCAAGGCGGGTACTGTAGCAACGCTGCCAAAAACGGCAGCGTTTTAACCCTATTATAGTATATATATATAATACTTTATGTAGCTTGGAAGTAATATTATCAATTAAGCCTATCAACATCATTTTGATGCCAAAACAACTTCATTTCACATCTATATTACGTTTCTCTTTATTCAGTTTCAAATTCTTATTATCATCCAACTGGAAATCGTTAATTTGGAGTAGTACCTTGTAAATCACTGAGCCAAGAACCAAAATAATAAAGATTTTCTCTACTTAAGATATATCGCAAAATCAATATAATGTTATATAGAAAAATTGATATTTGATTCGATAAAGAAACATACGTCCACATCAATAATGAAAGTCATAGTATCATATTTGCATGACATACAATATTTTTCGTAAATATGGGTTTTAAAAGTTTTGAACTTTGGCTTCTCGTAGAAGTTTGGTTTCATAAGGGGTGTTCAAAAAAACCGTGAAACCGACGAACCAAGCCGAACCGCTCAATCCGAAACCGAAAAAAAAAAAAAAAAAAAAAAAAAAGGAAAAAGAAAAAAAAGAAAAAAAAAACAAAAAAAAAAACAAAAAACCCGAAACCGAAGAAAACGAACCGAAAAAAAACCGAAACGGAAAACCCTCCCTCTGTTAATGGTTTCCGGTTTTCGGTTTTTACTTTAGATATCGCGATTTAAACGAAAACCGAACCGGTGCATATTATACATTGATTATTTTCGTAACTAATATTCAAATAATTGTCACAATGTATTACCGCTTATTGCAATACTTTTATTGTATAACTCGACTTTTTTCGCTCGTTAAAGGAAACATTTGTAAAAATCTATGTGTGGATGGAAAATTGCTTAATGTGATCGTAATCTATAAGCGAGTAGTATTTTTTGTTTTACTACGTCGTTCTTAGCCTTTGCTTCTACCACTAAAATAATGGAACGAACCCGGCACTGGGCTCGGTTACTGTTCATCGGCCCAAAAAAATAAAATAAATACTTTATAATCCCGCTCCTCTTCTTTGGCAAAAAATAAGAAAAAAAATTTACGGGACGTACTCTCATTATATACATACACATTACAAAAGTAATACGACGTCGTTTTTTACGTCGTGCTACAGTAATATGAACAGTGTTCAGGCCTCAATGAGCTCCCAGTTTGGGCCGGCCCACTTTTTTTTTTTAATTCGTCTCGCTCGTGCTACAGTAATATGAACAGGGTATTCGGCCCAATGGGCTCCCAGTTTGGGCGGGCCAATTTTTTTTTTTAAATACGCAATACAAAAAAAAAATACTCGACACAAAATAAAAAATAAAAAGTACAAAGTTACTGGGACTTATTCATATCAAAAAATACCCGCGTCATGAGGCCCACACATACGCCATGAATCAAATAAAAACAACCCTGCACAAAAATATTTTTAAAAAAAAAAATGTTTCGGCACAAAAGTGATTACGCGTTCGTTTTTTACATACGTCGTGCTACAGTAATATGAACAGTGTTCGGCCCAATGGGCTCCCAGTTTGGGCCGGCCACTTTTTTTTTTTTAAATACGGCAATACCAAAAAAAAAATTACTCCGACACAAAAATAAAAAAAAAAGGAAAAATTACAAAGTACTGACTTATTTAAAAAAAAACCCTATTTAAACATAAAGATCAAAAAAAAAATAAACCGCACAAAATATATTAAAAAAAAAATTTGTTCGGCCACAAAAGTGATTTACGGACGTCGTTTTTTTTAGTCATCTACAGTTAATATGGCCACTTTTTTTTTTATAAATCACGCAAATATAAAAAAAAATATCGGCAACAATAATAAAAAAAAGAAAAATTACAGAAATGTATGACTTATTTAGATCAAAAAATACCCGCGCCATGAGGCCTAACACATAAGCCTATATAAAAAAAACCACTATTAAACATAAGCCCGAAAAAATAAACCCGCACAAAATAAAAAAAATAAAAAAAAACAATTAAACCCGCAACTATGCGCGAAAAATTAACGTCCCGCAGCAACGCGCGGGTAAACATGCTTGTTATCATCATTTATAAAAAGGTTGACTTCCTCAAAATAAAGCAAGAATTTAAATTTTTGGGCGGCAATTTCAAAAGCATGTTGATGGTATATTTCTTTTGAAGCATTGATATTTATGCCTATAAAATAAACTTAAAGTTAAACTTAGGGTCCGTTTGGTTTAGAGGGTTAGGGTTAGAATTTGAGACTAAAGGATAAATTCTTTGTTTGGTTTAAAGGTTGACTTTAAAATTTGAGCATTAATACCGAATAGTGTAGCATGTAAAAAACCAGTTGAGGTACCTTGGTTTACATAATTTGTGGGACCATGATTTGCATCTAATGGACCAAATTTTTTTAAAATGTTTTAATTTTTGATTTGTGGACCCTTGCAAAATAATATAATCTTATTAATTGTTAAAATATTATTATATGTATATAATATATTATTTTCTCTTACCTCATTAATTTTATATGTCCATCAAAATCAAATTTTAATCCAAATTTAAATTCAAATCCAAATCATAATCATAAACTCACCTACAAACCAAACGGACCATGTTATAGATTTGGGGTGTCTGTGCGACGATGTGATAATCCTGGATATCTTCTAGAATCGTGTAAATGTCCACTTTCCGTATAAAGTATTTCGACCCTATCAAATGCTCAGGGTTGCACGAAATCTCTATCGGGATAAGACTAGAAGAGAATCACTTTGTGTTCTAGGCACACGATCACAAAGCAGGAAGATTAGAGGAATTGTATGTATTTTCGTTCTATTTAATGAGACTAATGAATCTGTTTATAAAACAGATTCTAGATGACAGTTAAGCAGTTAAAGTTGGTTAAAACCAACTTTCACAACTGTTTTTCAACAGTTACACGGCTAGCAGTACTAACTACTTAGTGCTAGCAGTACTAACTACTTAGTACTGCCACTGCTAGCAGTACTAACTACTTAGTGCTAGCAGTACTAACTACTTAGTACTGCCAGTGGAAAATACATAGTACTGCCTGTAGTAAACCAACTTAGTACTGCCAGCACTTAGTGCTAGCAGTACTAACTACTTAGTACTGCCAGTGGAAAAACCAACTTAGTACTGATCTCTGCATTTTTGTCATGGTCGAAAACATATTAACTCAACGAGTGTGTACTCCACACTTCCCTAACTCGTATCCAAGCTAAGTATGAAATCTCATTAGTCTCTAGTAAATCGTCATTACCTAAATGGCCGTTGATGACACTAAAATCACCAACAAATCCCCCCCATTTTAGTGTAATCCTTGATTTACTAAAACATATATAAAGATATATGCTATTATGTTAAAACAAACATAACGAAACAAACAAATGCATAAATGAAAATGTCTTGCGATTGAATTTTCATCTTAGTATAATACACGTTCCAAATATTCGAAAATCGGGGTGTCGTAACGATTGAACCCGTCAATCCATTTGAATACCTGAAGATACTATACACATAAGTTTCTACAACACTCTAAAGTTCGTTTACTTGACACTATTACAAGCCATGTGTCCCAATCCATTAATGAACATACAGGAAGCCAAGTCCAAGCTTCTTGAAGCGGCAAAACTTCATGTTCACATAGGTGGTTTCTTTTAGTCATGCCATGCTTGCACTTTTTCAAAAGAACCATTAAGAAGTTAAACTTCAACCTATCATCACTTGCAGGTCTGAACACATACTTTGGGATGATATAACATGCGTTCCAATCTCTAAGTGTGAGCTTTCCACATTGAATTCAGCCTCTAACGTTGTATCAGAGGGGAATTGGGTATCTCACAGTTAGATAATCTAATGGACTTTTCATCCCTATTACCGACTTATTCACTAAGTCCTTAGCCAACCACTTTGTCAAGTGGTATATTATCAATAGTTTAGTTTCACTATTATAAAGCATAGATAGATCATAATAGTATTAACTTTTAAACATAACACAATGTTTAATATCAAGTCCGTTAACCAGTAGACTTTTAAAACAAGAAAACAACAAACCATTCCGCTTCTAATTAACAAGAAGCTAAAGTAATTAATCATAATGCCAGTTATATAGTTCATAAGTAATAGAACTTTGTATCATTGATACAAGATACTACATTCACACCAAATTGTGAAAAGGCTGCCATGGTCTTTTTCAACAACCATACAACTTGCATCATTATTACATCATTTTCATGTTTAAAGATTGCCAAAACCAAAATCCATGGTTTTAATCGAGTACCCAAGTACTTACATTTTAACAATTCAATATATAAATATACATATATATTGTAAACACAAACTTGAGTCATATTTTAGTGAACTCACATCAGTAACAACACATAAAGGTCATTAGACAACATGCATGTTGATCTAAGCTGCTGTCTATTGGCGTTACTTAGTAACCTACTCAATTAACCAAATAGCATAAGTAATATCAGGTCTAGTACTTATATTGCATACATCAAACAGCCAATAGCTCTTGGTATTTTCAAGTGGCATCTACAGGTTTCCCTTTGTATTAGGCTTAAGCCTTTTATTACCAGATCCATGGGGAGTACTCACGGGAGAACAATCTTCACGATTTAACATTCTTGAGTATTTTCTCAATGTAGGGAGATTTGTAATGACAATCCCTTTATTTCTCACATTTAATCTTTTATTACAAGAATTATTGTCCCGACTTATCCCATATCATTCATTGAGAATCTTGACGACAAAAACTTCTTAGTTTTATCTCCATACATTGATTTTGGCCAGTTCGAAAATTTACATGTCATCTACATATAGACAAATAATTATGACTCCTTTATTCAAGAATTGATCAAATTTGCTATATACCACTTGTCAGATTGGTTTTAATGAAAACTAATTGACAAACACAACCTCATCAAATCTTTTGATGTGCTTGTTTCAGCCATTCAATTACTTAATAACTTACACACCTTAATGCTCATTTACCAGGCATAACAAATTCTTTCCGTTTGGCTTCATATAACTTCTTCATCCAAATCACCATTCAAAGAATGCTATTTTTGTGACATCCATTGATGGTTCACTAGTTTGTGAATAGCTGTTAAAGCTAACAACAATCTAATAGTAGTGATACGAGCAACTGGTGCATAAGTATCGAAGTAATCGATCCCTTCCTTTTGTCTAAAGCCTTGGATTACCAATCGAGCCTTGAACTTGTTAATTGTTCCATCAACTTTCATCTTTCTTTTGAAGATCTCATTTGCAACCTAAAGGTTTGCAACCAAAGGGTAAATCAGATAGAACCCATGTATTATCTTTTCTTAATAGAAGAAACCATTCATCATCAATGCGTTCTTTTCAGAAAGACAGCATCACGAGATTGCACAGCTTCGCTTTATTGGTTCTAGGATCTTCTCATACTATAGCAATTTGAGTATTGTGATCCAACTTGATCTCTCGATCATCATCTAAATATAGCTTGAAAATCATAACCATATGATTTTGCTTTCTTAGCTCTATTTTTTTACCTTTCGAGGCTCGGGAGTCTCACTTGGGGAACTTCATAGTATGATATCCCTTTTTGAGATTCTTCCAAATTTGGTAAATGTTCTTTGGTCTAGTTTGAAGGAGAAACGTGTTTCTCATCAAATATAGCATCTCTTGATTCTATAATTGAGTTTATAGAAACAGAATCATTAGGTTCAATAACATAAAACTATGATGCTTGGATTGTTCAGCATATATCAACAACGATGCAATCAATACTTTTTCACCAAGTTTTCCTTTTCGGTTACAACCTAAACTCGCAAATATGACAAAGGTTGGGTCATTTTTTATACCAAAGTTCATATGGAGTAGTCTTGTTCCTTTTATTAGGAACCATATTCAACAAATAGCAAGCCGTTAACATCAGAACCCCTCACTCAAACCCCGAGTAAGATAACATGGAATTAACCATTCCTTAAGAGCTCTTATATTTTTCTTTCTAGAAAATCCATTTTGTTGTGGTGTGTAAGGAGCTTTGTGAGTTTCATGATAATTACCTACAGGATTAGAAAAATATAGGATCATAAATATTTCACCACTTATCTTGTGCCGTAAGGTTTTAAAAACTAAGTCATTTTGTTTGACAATTCACACTTCTGTTTTATAAATTCTAATTTATCAAGGGCTTCATTCCTTAGCATGTAGAGGTAAACATAGCAAAACCTAGAGGCATCATCTATAAAAAGTTTTGACATACTTTTTATTGCCAAAGTTGGTGTAGCATGAAAATACACAAATTCACTATGTATCAATTCAAGGATGATTAGATTTCCTTGTTATACTTTTAAAGGTTGCATGTGAGTTTCGTTTTAATACAAGTATTTATTTTCCAGATTTTCATCAATAGTAGGAATTAAATCATCTTTAGACATTTCAAGCATTATTTTATAGTGCACATGTCCTAATACGGCTGCCTAAAAGTGGAATTAACAACAGTAGAGGAAGACATATAAACAGAATCTGAATCATCAGGAACTTTATTCAAGTTCAACATAAACATACCATTGTTATAATAACCAAATCCTACAAATACACCACACTTCGATAAGATATACTTATCGGATTCATAAACTTGTTTGTATCCACACTTATTCAACACAGGACCAGACACTAAGTTCTTACGAAGTTTAGGTACATACAACACATTAACAAAGTAATAGTTTTTTCAGAACTAAATTCTAATGTCACGCTTCCTTTGCCATGTATAGGCGAAAAGTGTTCATCACCCATGTAAAGTACAGATCCGTCTTCCACCAGTTCGATAGTATCTAAACAACAACGATTTTACATACTGAGTGTTTGCACAGAAATCTATCCACACGCAATTCGAATTCAACTGCACATAAAATGCTTCAAAAATTAGTGAAACAGAATATTTAACAAATCTGTTCCAAATATTCACTAAATTCTGACATTGGTCTTGGGATTGGTCCTTAGACCCCTTTCCCGAACCACCAGCATTTGCGTTGTTCTTTTTACCACTATGGAAATCCCTTTGAAGTTACGTGCCAGTGCTTTGCCACACTTCAACATTTTAAACTTTGGTTCTTGTTGAACTAGAACCACTGTTGTTCTTTTGGATCGCTTTTTACCTTTGTTTTGTTTTGTTGTGTTTGTTTTTACCTTCTATATGTTTTTAACAGAAAGGTCCACCAAACTTCTTTACCCTTGCCTCTTGTCACTGTCATGCGCCCTTAGTGATTCTTATGCTGTAAGTGACTAACCATGTTGGACCTCAAAGACATATCATCTTTACCATGTTTCAAAATTTGTTTAGAATCCTTCCAGGAAGAGGACAGCTTATCAATTATACTTGAACAGAAAATGGACTCATCCATTTTTAATCCATGTTGTGTGTATTGTCCAGGACCTAAGGAGTTCATTTTACTTATTCGTAGGGGACCAGTCTAGAATCGGACATTTTGTAATTATTAAAATTACTTACAAAGGAAATTTCTTACTTGAAGAATCCCTCTGCCATGTACTTGGATCCAGTGAAGCCACAACTCCTTCGCCGATTCAACATTCGTATTTACATCAAAAGAAATCAGACATTACAATTCAATTATGAACCCCTTGCATATAGTAGTTCATTCATTCTCCCAAACTTGCCCTGATCCTTATTGCTTCCATGTTGCATTTCCAATAATTCCCGCTTCGGTTGTTGTCAAACACATAAACCATTTTAAGTAGTCAAACAAGAAATGCATCTTCTTTTTTTGCCCATCGTCTAATGTCATGCCCCTCCTAACTTTATCAAGTTTCCCAAAATTCGTTGTCTTATCCTTCACCTGTATTTCCAACCATGATCAACATACCAAATACTTTATAACGTTTGTTATAAATTGGGGGACTTTTTGTGTGTGGTGATGATCCTGGTAACTGCTTATATGTGTAATAATCACTTTCCGTATAAAGTTTTTTCACCCATATCAATGTTCTAGGTTGCACGAATTCTCTATCGGGAAAATAAGGAGTTATATCAATTTATGTTTCTAGCACACAGACTCATAATCAAAGAACAATGAAGGAATTGTATGTGTTTTCGTTATCTAAAATGAGACTAATGAATCTGTTTTTAAAACAAATTCTAGATGACGGTTAAGCAGTTAAAGTTGGTTAACTGTTTTTCAACAGTTACACGACTAGCGATACTAACTATTTAGTGCTAGCAGTACTAACTACTTAGTACCGCTAGTAGTATAAACTTAGTACCGCCAGTATAAAAATTTAGTACCGCCAGTATAAACTTAGTACCGCCAGTAGTATAAACTTAGTACCGACATTGATCTCTGCATTTTTGTCATGGTCGAAAACATATTAACTCAACGAGTGTGTACTCCACACTTCCCTAACTCGTATCCAAGCTAATTATGAAATCTCATTAGTCTCTAGTAAATCGTCATTACCTAAATGGCCGTTGATGACACTAAAATCACCAACATTTTTGTCCGCCATGCATATGTTTGATTATAAAATTCCTGAGTGAAAAAACACAACCAATCTAGAAATGATTCATACCCTTTTAAGATTTATAATTAAGAAATGAACCAACTGGGTTTTGTAATCATGCTTTTATGTTAACTATTAATGAAAGGAGGACACGATCAAAATTAACTGCAACAGACTCGTATATATTTTTTTAGTGTCTAGGTATCAAAAATAAGAGCTAACGGGTTCGGTGTAATTAAGGCGCAAACCGCGAGCGAGACACTTCTGAGCTAAAAAACCAGCATTATGTAACATCAACTTCTCCACCTTCCTTGATGATAGCTTCATCTTTTTTTTTCTTACTAGAATGGTACACACGCAAAACAGCGGTTTCGGAAACATTAAAAATAAAAAAATTAAATTCTAAAAAAAAATATATTGCAAGTTTTTAAATAGTTTAGTGAATATTAATCGGTCAAATGATGTGAATAGACAAAAAAAGTAAGTACTTGTATTAGTGACCATTTTATTGAAAGTACAAGCCTTTGCTACCTCGCCACGCAAATTGAGTATTATGTCAATGTCACTAGTGGTATCGAGAAGCATACGTAAGGGGCAGTGTAGTGACGCTAAGGCGAAAGTATTCTCCGGATTAGACTGGAAACCAATAACCAATAAATAAAAAATACTTGTTAATAAAAAAGATGTGTTCTAAATCATATTTAACTATAGAATTAATGAAAAACAAGAAGTGAAAAGAACAATACTATGGATTTAGCGCGACAATAGAGTTTGATGGCTTTTTTCCCAGCTCAAACATATAAGGATTTCCAACCATCGCCGCGGTATCATCCAAGCCGATTATTGTAACCTGCAACAACTATTGTGACGACTACCTTGGATACTTTGGGTGATACACTTGGTAATGAAAGTGCCGGTTTGGCTTCGTCTCCCACTTGTGTTCCAGCTAATGATTTCGTACCTTGTTGGCCCCAACGGATAATAGGGATGATGTGGGTAGCAAACGTTTTGCTAACTCAGTTTATGGCTTCTTTCTGGGAAAACGTGTGGCTTATCTGGTTGGTAAAAACTATGTCAAGAACACTTGGAGTAATTATGGACTTGTAAAATCAATGATGAACTCGTCTAACAGGTTATTTTTATTCAAGTTTAGCTCTAAGGATAGAATAGATGCAATGCTTGAGAATGGTCATTGGTTCATTCGTAATACTCCTCTAATTCTCAAAAAGTGGACCCCTTGACGCCAATTTACTAACAGAGGATGTGGGTAGTGTTCCGGTTTGGGTAGAGTTTCATGATGTTCCTATTACGGCGTTTAGCAAGGACGGACTGAGTGTTATTGCAATTAAACTTAGGTACTCCTTTGATGCTTGACTCGTATACATTTGTTATGTGCATGAAATCTGGGAGAATGTCAAGTTATGCGAGAGATATGATTGAGCTTCGAGCTGATGTGGAGTTGAAAGACATTATCGTGGTGGTTGTTCCAAAACTTGTTGTTGAGGGGTTTTTTATGTGCACAATACATATTGTGTATGAGTGGAAACATCCCAGATGTTCAAGTTACAAGGTTTTTGGTCACGTCTTGGATGGATGTCCTTAGAAAATCGTCTCGGATGTGTATCCTAGACAAGTTGTTAGAGGAGTTCAGGTTGGTCCGAAGTTAGGGGTCTAAGCCAACTAAACAAGTTTATTAACATGTCGCTAAAAAGAATGGTGCTAGCGCAAACGGTATAAAGAATGAAGCATGATTGACTAGACAAGAGGTAAGTAATTTGAACTCATCTGATGCGCTTAATACGGTTGAAAAGGATGATGATTTGGGTACTAATGGTAAGAATTCAAAGTTGGATGAGAAGGAAGCCAATGACATGGTTTCTTCTTCTCACGCGACCTCATCTAAGGCATTTGGTAGTCCAACTACTACCCTTTTAGCAGAAATGATTATTGACCTAGAAAGACAAACACCGGATGGAAAACTTGTGCTTGTGGATGATGATGGGAAGTCGTTAAAAAAGGTCAATGATCTAGTGATAGTGAAGTGGAAGAGGTGTTCAATGAAACTGCAGGTTTTATGGCATCAACGAGTTACAAGGTTAACAAAAGTGGTAGTGGTGTGGGAGTTAAAAGCATGTATGAATAATGGGGAGAGACTTATAATGAAGACCCGTACTATAAGGATGACTTTGATGACTGTGGCTTGGCTTACGAGCAAATGAGGTTTGCTAACAAGTTTGATATAAGTCATCGTGGTCAACATAAATTGCGTTTGTAGGTCTCATATAAGTTTGGTATGTTATTCTTACGATATGTTAGATTTTAAGCACGGATGGTGCCTTTTTTTTCCCGTATATGTGACGGTTGAGATGTGATATTCACCCACATCCTTTGTATTTAA
Organism: Tanacetum coccineum; assembly: GCA_026074375.1. Lineage (NCBI taxonomy): Eukaryota > Viridiplantae > Streptophyta > Magnoliopsida > Asterales > Asteraceae > Tanacetum > Tanacetum coccineum. The sequence goes on along the minus strand of BQNB010067216.1, from coordinate 17,969 downwards.
TTGTTTTTTAGATAATAAATTTACGAGGGTTATTAAACAACCCTTTACCCAAAAAAAAGTTTAGTGGTTTTTATTATTTTGGGGCGTCTCATATCTCGTTTGTACATGTATTATCTTTGTTGATTCAATCATCTATGGTTGAGTAGTGAAAACTTCTGGATGGGATAATAGGTAACCGAATTAGTGGGTAAATATGTAATTTGATTGGAGAGATTTCCTAAAACTTTATGTATTATGAAAGTTGACACATAATATGGGACAGAAGGAGTATTACACATATAGACATGTCTTGGCTGGATCTAGCCAGGTATAGGCCGGAATATCCGGGAATACCCGGGTCTAGCCAGATTTAGCTAGGTCTTGGCGGAATATCCAGGTCTTGGCCGGATATAACCCATATAGCCGGGTTTTTGGTGGGACTTGGCCAGATATAGCCAGGTTTTGTTCATGTAGTGGTGGTTTACGTATATGAATACATGACTAGATCCAAAAGACTTTTACATACCAAGTGGGGTGAGAGTTTATCTGACCCTCATTCTTTACCTGGATGAATAAAAAGATATAACTTTCATATTATAATAAAAAAAGCTTTTATAACCTCAAAATGTGGCACATTATAAAAACTTAATCATCTAATTTTTACACTGACAACTGACAAGTATTGAACTAACTCATACTTTGTAGCTACTAGTTTCTGAACGATGAAACATACCAGGCAAAGATGCTGACCACTGTTCCAAGAATGTTAAACGGAAATCTAGTCTTGAACCTACAACCACTGTGTTGCTGGCAAAGAACACACGCTATTACTAGCTGTTAGTCAGTTGTATGAGGTTTATGTATCATTAATTATCTATAACAGTTGCGTGTTTCTTTAATATACCACAACTTCAGCAATTATCAGCTGATCCTCGTAGGAGATCTACACGAATAGTTTGGGGGTTAAAGGTGACTAGTCAGAACCATGGTGCCGTAAGAAGAAAGAGGAAACTCATCAGAACATCACTGTATCAAGTCATATTGCTACTTATTTCCTTTACGGGCAAGGAAGCGCTCACGAGCAGCTTGGATTCTACTTTGGGCGTCATCAGCGGGCGCGGCAGCCTTTACATCTTTCTTGGGTACGTCTGAGTTGTCTGTTGTCTTCTCCGGCTGGTTAGATCCACCACTGTTTTAGGGATGGTATTAGGATTATCACAGAATAATATACACATAAATAAGAGGTGGCAATATGTGCAGGTCGGGTTATATAGTGGTTACACCCGGTCTGATAAACGCAACATTTTAGTACGGGTGAAAACAAGCCAGCTTGGGTTTTGTTGATCTGCAAGCTTTTTTTCACCTTTCTGAAAATCTTTATAAATAACTTGATAGTAATCTATGATAAGCATTGATATGCCGATTGCCACAGGTCTTTGATGATCTCCAGGATCGATTTATGATCAAACAACATCATGATAATCATCATATATTAATCAGGAATTAATGAAGAACAAGAACATGGGGTTGAACCCTAAAATATAATCTGATATAATAAAATGGAGGGTTAATTGTGATTACAGAAGTTCCTATCTATATATAATAAATGAATCGGTGTGATGTTTGTGAAGGGATGTAATGGTTCTGATATACAAAACGACATGTCCCTTCCTTTTATCAACCGAATGTTTCTATCTATTGGATTAGTTATGGGCTTTTGACCCATACTATAATACTTATACAAAGATTAATGGATTATGTTTTTCCAACATATTCCCCCCTAATCTGTTAATCTTTGTTTCTTCCAATCCTCTTGTTCCGTTCCTGCCTTCAATCTTGATGCCATGATTCAAGCTTTCTTCAAGAATTTCTGGATTCATTCTCTAAAGATTGATGTCTTCCATTCTTGTTCCTTGTTGGGTGTGAGGTAGAGATAAGTTCATGAACACAACATAATTTGGAAAAACGCCTTCATCATCTGTTCTCAACACAGAAGATGGATGCACCTGATTCAAAAATTGGAAAAAAAAAACAAATCAATAACAATAACAAAAGCAAATATTCAAATAAAAAGCTATTTCTTGTTTCTTACTTGGACAAGCTGAGATTTAAAGCCAACGGTTCGATAACCATTATGACGAATCATTCGCTCAGCAAGCTGGCTTGCGTAGCCGACACCCAAAGACTTTCTTAAATTCTGATAATCGTTTTGCCTATCTCTCCGTCTTTCCTTTCTCCTTACATCTAAGCTCCCTGTTTCCACAAATAATCACCACTTTGCCCATCAGATACAATTGATTTTCTTTCTGTTGTTGGGGTAATCTAGATATTTGACGAATAGAAAAACACTCGTTTCAAATAACAGAATATATTTTCATGGCTAACCTTTTGCAAACTTCTGCATTATTTGGCACAGTTGTTTCCTCACATTTTTTACAAAAAGCATCCCTCGTACCTGAATATACAATTTTAACACAACATATCGTGAGTCCAAACACCAAATATCTGAGCAAAACACACATTATGTTCGCCATTTATGATTTAACAAAATATTATGAAACTTTAAGAAAAAGATTACCTGTAGGTTGTTATCTTTAACCCAGTCAGTACTATAGTCGGTTTGATCCCAGAGCTCGTAGATCTGAAGTAACTGGATATGGTCACCCCAGCCGGAACCATCAGGAAGCTCAGAAGGAGGTTGCTTCCTCTTCTTGTCTGTGTGTTTGCTGCAAATCAAGGCATGTTCGGAAGTATACCTTCTTCCAGGAAGCAATGTCCCTTCCACTGATAACATAGCAGCTACAGTCAATGCTTGGGGTAAACAATCGTTTTTATTTGCCTCGATTAAAGTTCTTGCAAGTGAAGGCTCTTGTTTGTTTAATTAATTTGCTGTCATCATTGCTTATTGCTAGTTTTTAATAAATACTGTTCCTAGAAAAATAAGATACATGTATCATTTTCATATAAATTGTCCGTTTATTACAAGAAAATTTGTTTAACATGCAACTCTTTGGTGTATGTTAAGAGAATTTCCTACTACCGGCAACCCCAAGTACAGAAAACAGTTGGAACCATTAATTATTTTGAAGCAGAAACCATGTACATTTTTGTATAGTTTTGGAATTTTTTTTATCGGTGAGTTCTCTTTGACTTTTGAGCATGATGAAATTATTAATTAAGGATTTTGAGGATAATGTTACGGGTAACTGATAGGGATGAGCATAAAAACCGAAATATCCGAATAAACCGAAAACCGAAACCAAACCGAAAGCAACCGAATCGAACTAAAAACCAAACCGAATTTGTCAAAACCGAACTGAACCGAACCGAACTACAAATTCGGTTTTCGGGTTGGATATGTTTTTGGCAATCAGAACTGAAAACCGAATTTATTTAAATATATATTTTTTTCATATATTCATGTATAAAAAAATACCATAAATATTTTATCATAATATAAAAAAATATTTTTTATGCTTGAAATAAACTCTTTTGCTAAATATTAGGTAATTATTTATTTTTGAGAGAAGATTCGGGTTTCGTTTCGGCTTCGTTTCGGGTGGAACCCCAAAAGGAGCGGAGAGAGATCGTTTTCCCGGGTGACCCCCAAAAGAAATTTCGGTTTTCGGTTTGGTTCGGTTTTCGAGTTGACCAAAATTTTTTTTAACCGAACCGAATAAACCGAACAACCCTATAACCGAACCGATCAACACCCCTACGGTAACAGATGGTTTTTGTGTGTAGCTTTTTGTGATGGTCTATGGTAAATGAAAAAAAAAAAAAAAAAATTATTAATGTTGGTCAAGAGTTGATTTATGTGTTTTTGATTGAAGATGGTAATAGATGTAACTAATTATATGTTTTATTTTTTCTAAAAATCTCGAACTTAGGATGGACATGATAGAATTTAATTTTTAGAAAAAGGAAAACTAAAAAAAAACATAAAAAATAAAGATAAGGGTATTTTGGTCATTTAAGTTCTACAAATGACTAAAAGTGAAACCCAAGGTTTTCTAAACGGACGATTTTTTCAATTTCGATACCACACGGACCAAACATGCAATTTGGACAAACCACAAGGATGATTTTTTCAATTTACTCCAACCATATCTATCTCAAAAAATATGCTCTTGACCATAGGCCGCCACATCAATCCGTTTCGCCACCACCAACCTTCATTTCTTCGTATTTTTGGTTGATGTCACGTGCTGTTTCTTTTTGCCCGGGTTGGGTGGTTTTACCGTTGTGCTTTAACATATTATTACTATTTTTTATGTTAGGTTACTAATATCACTCTTTCAGTTGTGTTTACTCGAGGATGGAACGGTTATAAACTTATGTGCCAGTGTTTGCTCTTTGAATTTTTCAGTAAGGAAAACTATATGTAGTGGCTATGTAAACACGGTATGATTGTTTAGTGAGAGATATCTTCCGCCTTTCAAACCATCTATATGCCACCATTGCATAAAACTTTGTAATTGTTCTGTGGCTTTTGAGATTTGGTGTTAGTGATGTGTTCTTTTAACAGTGGTGTTGTTTAATTTTTTTTGGTGATTGTGATTTAAATTGTTGTATTTTCGTGTTTAATAATCCATCATGTTAAAGGGCCTTTGGTTTCATGTGCCTATATTAAAGATGACCTTGCGAGTTTGGCAAGAATACGTTGTGTGTGATGCGTGCTTGGCCGGTAGTGACGCTTAAATTTGACTGATTGTTTGTAAATGATGTTGTTTCGGGTCTGTTCACGCTGTTGTGTTTGGACATGATGATTACGGCTATGATGATTTGATAAGTTGTAAATTGGCGAGGCAATCATTTTTTGCAGCCATGACAAAATCTGAGCCAAAATCTTGAAATATGAAAATTTTACTTGAAAATTTGAACATTTGAAAAATTATAATTTTGAAATTTTTTTCCAGCCATGACATTGGTGTTTTTAACTTTTCTCAAAAAGTAAAAAAATGAAAACTTCGTTTACATTGAAATTTGAAAAGTTTTAAAAGCTTAAACACATTTAGGCATGGAGGGTTTTTACACACCATTAAAATAGGATTCACACATCACTTAAAAAAAAAAAATTAATTTTTATAATTTTTATAATTTTGTTTTTATTATAAAACTGCGAAATAAAAAAATAGAACAAAACTTATAAAATTTGATAAGTCAAAAAAGTAAACAAAAAACAACAAAAATATGAGCTGACTACATAAAAACTGAATAAAATGAGCAAACAGCCAAGAAACAATGCGCAAACAGACATAATAAAATCAAAATAGTAAAAGACAAACTATACAGAAAAAACTTAATAACAGTTTTATATACAAATAAAACAGAATAATAAGGGGTGTGGAGGGTAGGTGGGGGGTGGTTTGCAAAACCTTAAAACGGTACTTTTGTTGAAAGATTTATTGTTCTAAAAGTTGGATTTGAAACTTTTTTGACTTTTTAAAACATTACTTTTGTTTGAAATGAAAGATCACAGCAAATACCCGCAATAAAATGGCCAGCAACTTTTTTTTGATCGGGGAAAACTATGGAAGAGCCCCCCTAACATAATCTTAAAAAAAAATTAAGCCCCCCGACCCGCCCCCCCCCCCCACCACCCCCCCCCCCCTAATATCATTTTCAGGCCTCCGTCTCTGAATACACATGGTTTTTATTGTTTGACTTTCTTTTATAAAATTGTTATTGAAATAGCAATAAAGATAAGGGTTGTGTTATGCTACCTCTACAAGCAATACCCCCAAATAACTCTTTGTGTTTGACAGGATAATACTTTTTTTCTGTTTCATATTTTTTTACATTTTACATTTTTTTAACTTATCAAAATCTATAGTTGTGTTTCCTATTTTTATCTGGCAGTATTAAGACACCCAATTTTATAAGACCGATAAGACAGGTTTATCTCCGTATTTTCCATTTTTATTAATTTTGACTAAGTCAAACCTTATATTCGGAGAATACAATATTTTTATTTCACAATTTATAATAGCAAACAAAAAGTGAAGGGACAAATGAAAAAAAATAAAAAAGTTTTTGAGGGGTATTGGCAAGGTTATAAATAGTGTGAGGCGTGTCGTGGCGGCATGGTCAAGCCTCACGCCTTTGCGAGCCATGACGAGTCATGACGTTTTTAAGACGTGACATAAAGCGGCACAAAATATGAAAATATTTATAAATTCATATATTTATATCATATTACAAATATATTAAAGTTAATAAACTATCTTTGCATGTAATCTTTTTTATTTCTATATAAAAATACGATTTTTATCGAAATTGAATTCAAAAAAGCCTCCACGCATCACGTTTTTATAAATCGCGTCCTTACACGTTTTTCACTCCTCATCTCACGTCAAGCCTTAAGCCCAAGCCTTGGTCTATTGCGTGGCGTGGAGGTCACGCCTCACGCCTTTGCGCCCCTTTTAGAACAATGGGTATTGGCAACACTTTTATGAAAAATAAAGACTTATTATTATATGTGCTTTACACTTTATACATTTTTCCATGCATATACAAATATTGGAATTATTGTTTGCTTAAAAGGTGTAAGAGTGATATGGTGAAGTTCCAATCTTCTATATGTAATTTATGAGAGGAATGATCAGTAGAACAAAAATGTAAGATTAGAGTGACGTTTAACTATCACAAATATGTGATACAGTGCTTAAATATATCTGCTAGATCTACACTTTAGGAATTTGTCGTGAACTATACATCAATATTGATATGGTTGGGTATTAAGAAATTAGATACTATGCATAAATATAATGTTATGGAAACTTAAAACAATGTTATTGAAAAAACCACTCAAAGACACAAATCGACGCTAACAAATCTGTTGAAAAAATGCACATTGTTAGCTCTATGCAACAATGCCATAAAAAAAACTTTTCTTCGAAAATATGCTCTAACGCTACAAATAAAGTTTCTCAGAAGAAATATTTGCACCTGAAATTTTGTCGAAAACTATAGGAGGGAGGAAATTTTAACTCTCTCATATAAAATGAACGCAGTATCACCATCACAAACCGTTTTTTTTAATTTATATTGACGCTGCTATACGCAATTACTCGTAAAATGCAATCTTGCACAAGATTGACGCTAACGAAAAACAATGCGACCAAGACATTAGGAATTGTATTTTTCGAAAAGGAAATCCCTAACGCTTTACCAAATACAAAATCCACAAAAATTAATTCCGCTGAACCCATTTTCAGATATAACTATAGTGTGTATACTCGTATACACAAACATTCCCTTTTGTTTTATACTTAACTGTTTGTGTATACTCATATACACAAATCAGCTGGTTAATTGTTGATTTGGGAGGTACTGACCTTGTTCTGATACTGATTTTGGCATTGCAATGAAAAGTTTAAATAGCCTATCATTTTTTCCAGATTTTAAACAATGTTCAGATAGTCCTCAAATTTGTATTATTGGTTTCATATCTCAAAAACAATCAAAGAGCACAAGAAACATTTTTTCAACTTTAGGGCAAACAATAAAACTTTAGGTGGTGTTATAGTTGTGTAAAAAAATTTCCTTGCTTTTTTCACGTCTAAATTCCAAAAGAATGAGATGGTATTTTCTTCTCTAGAGAAAGAGTTTGATAATTTTGGAAAACCTTGTATAGATAAGATGTAATTTTTCTTTTAAAAAAATGAAAAGATGTTTAGATGAATCTATTTTCACTCATTTTTCTTTTCATATTTAATATTTTTTCATATTAGCTCTTTGTATACGATTATAAAAACAATAAAAAATAAAATACAAATGAAATTAATAAAAACTAACTACAATCATAATCATAAGCATATATTTAATTTGTAGTATACTCGAAATTAACATTACCGAACATATATAAATCTCAATTAACATTACGTTTTTTCGTCAAATTTCTTACGTTTTCGTCCGTTTTTTTACGTTTTCCCGGTCCGATTTCTTACGTTTTCTCCGATTTTTTACGTTTCAATAACCTTTTTTACGTTTACGTCATATTTATTACGTTTTCGTCTTTTTTTTACATTTTCGTTCGTTTTTTTACGTTTTCATCCGATTTTCTTTACGTTATCCCGTCCGATTCTTACGTTTTTGTCGATTTCTTAACGTTTTCGTGCCTGTTTTTTTACGTTTCAGTCCTATTTTTTTACGTGTCCGTCTGTTTTTTTTTTTACGAATTAGTCCCGAATTTCTCAATTTTTTGTCCGATTTCTTAACTTTTCTTCCGATTTCTTACGTTTTCGGCTGTTTTTTTATGTTTTCGTCCAATATCTAACGACTTAGTCAGTTTTTTTAAGTTTTCGTCATATTTCTTACGTTTTCGCCATTTTTTTTTACGTTTTTGCCCGATTACTAACTTTTTCGTCTTTTTTTATGTTTTCATTCAATTTCTTACATTTTCGTCTATTTTTTAATAACTTTTTCGTCCGATTTCTTGCGTTTTTGTTCCCGTTTTTTTTTTTTTTTTACGTTTTCCCTCGTTTTTTTACTTTTCCGTCCGGTTATTTACGTTTGCGTCAGATTTCTTACGTTTTCGTCTGTTTTTTTACATTTACGTCCGTTTTCGTTCGTTTTTGTCTTTTTTCTTACGTTTTCCGTCCATTTTCGTCTGTTTTTTTACGTTTTGATATGTTTTTTAAAACGAATAAATACGTATAAAACATAAGAAAACGAAGAAAGGGGTCAAAAAACAAAAGAAAACGTCCAAAACGGAAGAAAACGGAAACGTAAGAAATCGGTCGAAAACGTAAAAAAACAGACGAAAAAGTAAGAAATCAGACGAAAACGTAAAAATCGGACGAAAACGTAAAAAATCGGACGAAAATGTAAAAAAAGACAATCGGATGAAAACGTAAAAAACGGATGGAAACTTAAGAAAACAGACGAAAACGTAAGAAATCGGACAAAAACGTAAGAAATAGGACGAAAACATAAAAAAACGGACGAAAACGTAAAAAATAGACGAAAAAGTAAGAAAACGGGCAAAAACGTAAAAAAGCGGATGGAAACTTAAGAAATCGGACGAAAACGTAAAAACAGACGAAAACGTAATAAATCGGACGAAAACGTAAGAAATCGGACGAAAACGTAAAAAACATACGAAAACGTAAGAAATTTAACGAAAACGGACGAAAACGTAAAAAACGGACGGAAACATAAGAAATCGACGAAAACATAAAAAAAGGGACGAAAACGTAAGAAATCAGACTAAAACGTAAGAAATCAGACGAAAACGTAAGAAACAGGACGAAAACGGAAAAAAAGGAATAAAAACGTACGAAATCGGACGAAAGCATAAAAAACGGACGAAAACGTAAGAAATCGGACGAAAACGTAAGAAAAAAAGACTAAACGTAAGAAATCTGACGAAAACGTAAGAAAACGGGCGAAAACGTAAAAAAGGACGAAAACTTAAAAATCGACAAAAACGTAAAAAAACGGACGAAAACGTAAGAAATCGGACGAAAACTTAAGAAATCGGACAAAAACGTAAAAAAAAAACTTACGAAAAACGTAAAAATTGTCGAAAACGTAGGAAATCGAGACGAAACACGTAGCAAAAACAAAAAAAACCGATGAAACCGTAAAAGACTGACGAAACCGTATAAGAGGTTCAAAATGTATGATAAACACAATAGATTTAGTGGGTCGTCCAGCGGACCCAAACGTTTTACCCATTGCGCGCGCGTTGACCTCATTTTAAACATGACCTGTTTACCCATGCACTCATTGACCCATACCCAAACCGAACCCAAGCCGACCATTGCCATCTCTAATAGGGTAGAATATTGTACTCACATTTTATTTGATTTGAATTATAATTACCGTTTATTTTTGTTTAGTGATAAAAAGAATAGGAGAATAGTAAATTGTGGTTTTCTATTTTTCCATATAAATTTAGAAAATAAGAATTTTTTATTTTTTGAAAAATATTGAAAAATTTGGTTTCTTATCTCAAAAACAATCAAAAGAGCACAAGAATCATTTTTCAACTTTGGGGCAAACATGAAAACTTTAACTTTTCATAAAATTGAATCATACACCACTCGAAACCCTTATTGCTTCCAATCAAAAGTTGAGAAAGAACATGAATAACATCAAAATAGTCACGTTAAGAAATCGAACAATATAATTAAACCACACATAATCATAAACGACTTTGACACATATGATGTCACTATACGTACTCTTACGTCTTTTATATTTATGCAACAAGAAAATTAATCCACTCGTACAAACATGCTTGACAACATAACATTTATTAATCTTCCACATGCACTGCTCATTGTTGCAGTTACATTCAACTTCACAATGCCAGCTTGGTATTATACCTGAAAGAGTTCAAAAAGACAAATAAAAATATACTCCGACTTTTTTCATGTATAAGAAATGAGAAAGCATTGAACTTTACCGCAAAATCACCACCATTTATGAATGTAACGGTATCTCTAAATTCGGTTATGTGAAACAGAGTTGCAAACTGGCTCGAGGTGACGACTATGAACACAAGCAGAAGGTAAATCCGGAACCTATGACTTATCTTAGACAAATGATGGTGTAAACGAGCATGTTCTTCTATAAACACCAAAACATCTGTCTCTATTTCCAAAAGGTTTCCGTAGTCATCAAAGTGGATGATTTGTAAATTGCATACCAAATGGAAGACTAAACAGGATGATAAAAAAATCACGGTCATGTAAGTCCATGAAACAGTTAAAGTGATTAAAACGCCAAAAGATTGCCATCAGGACTCGTGGTGCATGTACATCATACGAACAACTTCACGAGCAATTTTCAAGTTTAGACATGGAAGAAACCATAATACTAGAGCGCGTTTAGCGTCCTGCAATTAAATTAAAAAATGTTTTAATTCAGATGTTATAAATTCGATATAGCTCTTATGCATTTAAGATCAACATAAGACTTTCAATATTTATTTCGATAATCAAATTCTCACAAAAAGTTCACACGACAATATCAGAATTAGGGGGTTTTTGGGATTGCTTATCATAAACAGCTTATAGCCTTATATGCATAAGAAGGTAGCAACCTACTTATTTTTATGTGCTTATTTGCTCTAATGTAAGCAGATAAAGGGGATTACCCAAACGGCGGAAACTGCTCATAAAAAAATGAATAT
>BQNB010067215.1:0-30712 GCA_026074375.1 Tanacetum coccineum | reverse complement strand
ATTTTAACTCCAAGGGCTTCAGTTGTCATAAGTTATTAACTTTAGAGGCTTAAATATTATTTCAAGATTAGTGGCTTAGGCTTAAAACTACATTCGATCAATATTACCAACACCTCATAGTTTTAAAAAAGGCTTAGGTTTGTTTGGAAATAATTATGTAGTTTTAGAAGCTTTGAAGTTGAAGATATGTTTCTGATTCAATTAATGTTTCCTCGACCGGTCAACCACTAAGCTTATTATTAAAAAAGAGAGTAGAAATATTTGATAAAAGAGGTACACATAGGTATGATGATACCTTTAGATAGTCAGTATCCTGCAGGAAGAAATGTTTACATCCGAGACTTAGTTGACTTAGGTATTATCATTTCGGCTATGTAGAGGGAATAATTGTGACATCCGGGACTTAGCTAACCTTGGTGTTGCAATTTATATCATCACTATCGTGTAAGGAGAAATGCGGACATCCGGGACTTAATTGACTTTGATGTTACGATTTCGAATTAATTGTGTACTTCAGACATTTGAGCTTTACACATCAAGTCTTCTTAATGCGGCTTGCAAGAAATCTATGAATCTACTCAAGAAAGGATTGCTGGTTCGAGGGGAAGCTAAGACAACTTCCAAAAATTGAGTATCGAGACGGACTACAGATTGCTGACATGGACTGAATGACTGTGTCATTTTCGGTTTGAACATTTTTAGGTCATGTCTCATACATAATCTTGTGAATATATTATTATGTAGTGTATCTTTAGGTGTTAAGTGTCAATGTATAAATTTTTTCATGAGTTTTTCGTTAAACTCAAAATCTTTCAAAATTATTATACCTGACACTCACACATACCCTCATAGTTTGAGGGGGAGCATTAATGTGTTCCCTAATCGGCTTGTGCATAATCGGCACATTTTTCTCCCAGTTTTCTAACATATTTGAATCATTTGATATCCAAAATATCAAAGGGTTTGAAATTTTTGATAAGGGGAGAAAATGTGATTAAAATATGAAAACGTAGAAAAATGTGATTTTATGGACTCATGTGTGTACTCCATCCTACATGTGCTAAACACTTTCGAATATCGATGCACATGTTGAGGGGGAGCGTTTCTGTTTTGAAAGCGCAAAACAATCAGTACAAAAAGAAGCTTTGATATTTATAATCACAAGTACCTTGATTAATGTTTTACAAATGGTTGTTTATGGCAAGGAGAACCGTAACCAATAGACCCGCCCAGCATTTAATTTTATCCGGAGTTATAAATGTTTGGTAATGTTAGGGTATTCGCTCCCATGATCCACCAAACCGGAGGGATCTACCCAGGGACAATCCACTAGTTAGTGTAGAAGTCCTTATGTATGATATAAAAAGGAGAAAAAGTGAGAATAAAGGAATAGTGCCGACTGAGATGGAGCTAGTACTGGAATAAACCCAACAAGGTTCTAGTTATGAAGTCTCGGTAAGCACTGAAGGGGTTGAAGAATGAAAAAGAATTGTAAGGATAAAGGGTGAAAAGAAAGAAGCCCTCCATATACTTAGGCAGAAACCGGGTCAATACATATGCTGTCAGAATCACGATGATGATTGCTGACATTGAAGACTGACATCATGGACCCAGTGATGCAATGCACAACCCTCCCTAGCCACTCAGAATCTCTCAAAAGATTTCTGTTTCATTTCTCACGGAGACTAAACACGTAATCTATTGACTTTCTCACTCCGAGTTAGTTGATATTGAAAAGGTGGCAGTCAGCTCCAGCCTCCGATCACTAAAACCAAAACGCACTATCGAGTCTAGAGCCAAGAGATCATTAATTAATCTCGTTAGGACACATTGCCAATTCTCTTGTCTTTCACACACTGTGGAAACAAGACTATCCTAAGAGTCCTACGCATTATCCTTGTGATATTGCCAGAACATCCGAGTGAAACGAAGGTTTTTCACAATGAAGATGGAAATCCTGCTAGAGCCAACATCAAACAAGCTCTTGGTAGGTGACTTGTGCGATTCTACAAGAATCAAACTTGTGTCAACTGGAAAGAAACGATGGTGCGATTCTACGTGAATCAAACTTGTTCCAGTATATGAATTGACGGTTATTGAACATTTGACAAACAATCAAAACTCTCGAAGTGTTACAAAATATTTTCATAATTAACACTTAGACTGATTTTTCAAATCAATTTTCTCTTTATTGCTAACTGTTTCATTACAGGATAATTTAAAGATGGAGATGGAGATGGAGATACCCAGTACCAGAAATGTCAAGTGAATAACCGAATGCTCAGACACGACCTACACTTGTTATGAAGTTATGAAAGATCTCATAAAGGTGTCAAAGCTTCCGCAAACTCTGATATCGTTTATTTCTTCACAAGTGCACAAGATGGCGATCCATTACAAGATGATGTAAGATTATGTTTGGCTGATGATCTCAAGAAAGCTCAAGATCACAATCAAAGACAAGTCAATGATGAATCAAAAGATCACTACCCCAAATGTACAAGATATCAAATGAAGAATCAAATGTCTACGAGCTAAAGACTGAAGTGATTAAGTTTAGTATTTTCAGGGGTGACCTCCCTTAGGGGGAGATTGTTAGATATTAGAAAAAGACTCGGTCACCCCGTGTATTTTACTGTTTATTATAGCTCGTAGTTTAATAGTTAATTGTATGATTTTCGGTTTTGAACCGGGTACTAATACCCTGTATTTGTAAGAACTATAAATACCTCTTCCAACTTTGGAAGAGGTAGCTAGTCATTATTCATTTTCCATTTTACACATATAGTTTCTCTCTCTAGAAAACCTCTCCATGTGTTTCTCTCTCTAGAAACTAGCCAAATCCAAGAATCATCACCGGGGCTGTGAAAATGATATCCTACAGTTTTGGTATGAGTTTTGATGAGTTTGATATGGAGACTGGGTTATCTGATGGGTTGCAACCAAAGCAAGCGGATCTGAGTTGCGTTCATGCATTAAACGTACTTCATTTGCATAAAATTCGTGTTGTCCCGAATAAGCATGAAGCTGATCAATATTAGTTGTGTGCAAGTCCTGAACCAGTTTGACATCGGTCACAAATTTGCTCCACTCAGGAGGAAGAGTATTCAAAAACTTGGTGTTCACTTGAAATTGTTCTAGTTTTACATTGTAGATGTTCATGTCATTGAGTAGCAGTGAAAATCTCAAGTAGAAATCACGTAGTGTTTCCCCCTTCTTATAAGCAAACTTATCGAATTCATCATATAGTTTACACTCTCTTTCCTATTTTGTTAATGAAGTTCATTGCATGAGAAGTTGAATTCTTTCCCAAAGTTTATTGGCAATTCGATGATTGCTAACAAGTGCATAGACCTTTGGTGGTAATCCTTGGAGAATGATATTGGTTGCTTTGACATCACAATCAGCTTGAATTGCATCTGCAGGAGTCAATTCAGAGTATTTTCTTAGCCTAGTCACGCCATTTTCCTCAATTGTAGGCCAGATGAGTGGACCATTTTCAACGGATTCAAGGATCATTCATCCATGTTGTCTATTCATCACGTATAGCTCCATTCTGCTTTTCCAAGAATTGTACATATCTTTTTCCAACATTGGTGGACGATTGTCAGCACCCGAAAGAATCGCTTTGTCAGCAAGAGTCGTCATTGAGAAATTTGTATGTTAAAAGATTACTTGTATGATCGAACGGTGATTGAAAGAAATTATGTAGTTATGAGTTGTCTTTTGAGTGTTTTATGACTTGAAACTATACGGGATTTTACAATTCTTGACAAAACCGGGAAAACAAATAAATGTTTCACGGGATTTTACAAATCAAAGAAATAAACCGTATAATTTTGATAACAAATTTGTGTGTTTTAACTTTAGTCCAAGTGAAGTTGCAAATTCGATGTTCAAAGAAAATTGTTAATTCGGTTGATAAAGAGAATTGCCAATTTGGTTGCCTTACGTAAACTGCCAATCTGATTGACCAAAGTAAACTGCCAATTCAGTTGTCAAAGGAAAACTGCCAATTCGGTTGACCAAAGGAAAACTGCCAATTCGGTTGACCAATTTAAATTGCGAATTAGGTTATACTGGGAAGCTGCTAATTCGGTTAAACTGGGAAGTTGCTAATCCGGTTAAACTGAGAAGCTGCGAATTTGGTTATCTCTTTGAACTGCTAATCCGGTTGAAACTGAGTACCTGCGAATTCAGTTATCTCTTTGAACTGCTAATCCGGTTGAAACTGAGTACCTGCGAATTCGGTTATCTCTTTGAACTGCTAATCCGGTCAACACAAGGACGAAATATGAATTCTTTAAAACACAAAAGAGTAACTTATGATTTTTTTTTCCCAAATTTTCTGGTACAACTAGTATTACTAAACCTATAGGTACCTTAAAAATATAAACTTTATGGTTTTTAATCCAAAAAATTTAAAATCAAGATTTGTACTTTATAAGGTTTTTCGAAAACAAAAGTTGTAAAAAAATGATGTTTTTCTTGAGTCAAAGCATATACACCTATATCCTAAAGATACTAGATCAAATTTACCAAGGTAAATGGTCTTTTAGTGTACATATGAGCTTTGAAAACAAAGAAAGAACACTAACAAGGCTACGGTTTGAAAAAGGAAAAATGAACCAACAAAAACAAACACAAAAACTAAACAAATCACTCCATGGCTCTTGATACCAATTGTATAACAATCAAATAACATACATGAAGAGAGAAAGAGAGGTGGTTTTAGAGAGAGAGTGGTTGAATGAACATTTTAGAGAGAGAAAGTAAAACAAGAGAGAAATGTATTATGTGTGTGAAATAATGAACAACAACACCCTCTCCAAGCCATGGAGAGGGTATTTATACCCTAAGTATGGCCGGCCATGGAGAGCATGTGGGATATCAATGGGCCTTTTGGCCTAATTAGATTAATAGCATTACATCTGACTAACTACGAGCTTTGACTAACTATTATTTGAAGTGACCGATACTTTTTGTGTTTCTAACAGAATTCAATAAAGCGTCATATAAATTTTTATGCTTATCGTGAGTCATGTATGAGCGGCTTTTGCCTATCTTATCAAAGATTATATTCTTCATCTCATATTCAGAAAGAGACTCGTCTGCTTTAGAAGAAGATTGACCAGGAGTAGAAGAAGATTGAGCCAGTAGGCTAGAGTCTTTTGGACCATATTACGAACCGTGCTTTCAAGTCTAGGATTGACAAAGTTAGATACTATTTTAGGTAGAAACTTGGGCAGTTGGTTCTTGACCTCGTTGATGAGATTAGCTTACACCGATGCTTCAATAGCCTCAGAATGATCAACCTTGGTCCAAGATTCAAATTTTTGGTGTCAACAGATTCGATTTAAAATCCGTGTGAAACGAACTTTACTACATACGATGTGAGTTATAATACGCCTTATACTACGTTGGCAACTCCGTACTTATATTCGCATACTTTTCCAGGTCGTTTTTACGTCAATATTGTGATCCATATTTCAATGAATGACTATAGCTAATGCACACAAACCGGACGGAAATACCGCGAAAGCAAGCAATAGCGGTACACCACGCTCAATTGATTCCTATTTTCGTAACTAAATGCGGTTCTTAGGTAGATAGTTTAGGCAAATCATGGATTGTTGTGTTGTGTGTTGGTGTATGTGTTTATGAATTCACAGTTTTAATTTTATTATTATTGCCGATTGTAACCAAAATCAACACTTTAACGGGCAGTGTACCGGTCGGTGAGTAGTCCGTGGTAAGTAGGGGGTGATGAAACATCTTGGACAGGTGAGGTTTAATCTACTCAATATATTAATATTTTGGTTATCTAATCTAAGTTCATTCTAATATAAGTTAAACCTATGCTAATCCTATGTTAGTTCTACTTTAAATTCTAACAAGTAAAAAGGGGTTTTCAGTCTGAGAGACTGGGCGCCGGGTTTTGGTGGTAAACTACAATCAGTTCAAGACTCTTTAACCAAGCAAGCAAAATTAATAGAAGATAAAAGAGGTGGTCGACCTTATGATAGAAATATTGTTGTTACCAAACATTATTCTTTATGATTAGATGTTGTTTGTTTATTCAGTGCCAATGTATTACTTATCTCGAAAGAGCTTATCTTATAGACTTAGGCTGGCGACTTCATCCTCATGACCTTGAACATTAATTATGTCTCATAATAAAGCATCCGCATAAAGCATCCTTATTTGCCTGATTTATATTATCTTAGGGATTAAAGCAATGTTGATCTTGTTAAACCCTAGCTCATATAGACTTTACCCACTTACTGTTTAACGGCAATTTATACACTAGTAGTCCACTTGTCCAACTATCCAATGGAATCAGAACATTATTTGTTGAATTATCTAGATTCTCACCTATACCACATCTAGTCACATGTCAATAAACCAAAGGAATATCCGATTAACTAGTTAAGCCAGAAGCGTATCCTTAGCATGAATTTAGAAGGACAATATTTGTGATCCTATAATTCTAGATGTATAAATTATTATATGGAGGGCTATCCCGGCATCTAGATTACTCTGTCCGTATCACTAGATCCAGTTGAATGATAGGTCGCATACAAAATCACGTAAATAAGTATATTGATAAACATTACAAGCATAACAACGATAATAATTAAGAAATCGAGGTATAAACAAAAACCAATATTCAGATGTTCAGATAAATACAAGGCATATACCGAAGGTTATTATCTATCAAACATGTAATTAAAAAGAGTAAGCTTGCCAAGGTAAACTAACCGAGTTAACGAATGATACCAAAAACTGAACGATTACAAAAGTATAAGAATTTACACATTGTCTCCTATGGATTGGAATGCGTTGCAAGACCTCTTCTGCTCTTTTTCTCCTCTGAAAATCGACTTTTGTGGTTTAGGTATCGAGAATATGATTCAACACACTTAAAACTCATTTTTGAGTTTTGTATTTATAGGGTCTGGAGTCAGTGCGATATGGCGTATCCAAGGTATTAAATACGACGTATTGGGGTTTCTTGGAGGAGGGACCACGTTTGATATCTTCCAGAATATTCACATGCTATATCTCCAATACGGCATATTGGTCTTCACTGGATACGGCGTATTGAACAGGTTTCCTTTGTGGTCTTGGTGAGTGCAGGCACGGATACGCCGTATCTTCCTTGATGGATACGGCGTATTGGTTGTCAGAATAGTAATCTTCAAAATATCTTCGTTTAAGCTCCAAAATGCGCGCCTTTTGCTAATATTCACCAAGTACTTCGTAATTACTGCAATTCTCAAATATAAATGATTAAGTAACAAATCTTTGCAATAATTATACAAAATGGGTTAATTACATGGGATAAATGATGTTATAAAATAGACGTTATTTGATGTCATCAAATATCCCCCCACTTGAATCCTACTTGTCCTCAAGTAGCCTTTAGAAGTTTATATAAATGTATCCCTAAGGATATATTCCGTTAAAGCATTTTATTTTTCTATTACAATGTACAAACCAATCACCTCACGAAATAGGAAGATGAAAACACGCAAATCACTCAATTAATCTATGTGGTAACAATGTAACGAATTTGCTTAATTGCGTTCGGTCATGGTCGAGCGTATTTATCATAAGCTTGGTAAGGTTACACATACTAGCCACCCACTTAAGACTAAGGAGTAACAAGTTTTATAATTGGTAATATGGGTTTGTATGATAGCTTTCTGGATTCGATCATTTCTACCAGAATCTTTCACCAGAAGTACTACTCCAACAAGGCAGCTGAAGCACACATACATGGCCGTAAAGACGGAATAGACATGTGTGTTCGATCCATCCTCATCGTATTTAACAAACGGTTTGGATGAAGAAGATATAGGGTTTGGAACCTTTTAACTTTCACCAAAAGTCGTAAACCAACGAGGCAGCTGAGACATGCATACATGGCCGTAACGACAGAATAGACATGCACGCTCATACAAATCCTTATTCGCGTAAAACCAGCGGCTAGCGTCTTAGAAAGAGAAGTAAAATTGTTATTACAATAATATTCAAAACAAATCAGATTAAGTCTTAAAATACAATGTTGCTAGACACTTTTTCTTGACTGTTACCTCATGATAAGACACACTATTTACAACGTCTTGATCATAGATCAAAAACAACAACCTAAGTTGGCGTTCCCGTAACGGTCAACTTCCCAATCATCCTATACTTTACAAGACAAGTGGTGATATCTTATACTTTATACAATACTCTACATCGTCGATTTGTATCAACGAACAATCGATCCTTCGTGTAATTCCTTCGGTAGTTGCGAAATGATTATCTTCAAACTTTCCTTCTCTTTTTTGTTGCAATGTTTCTAAATTTTTCAATTTTTTTGCTAAAACTATACTACTGAAATCGGTGTAATTTCACCATCTTCACGATCATAATATTCCGGGTTATTTCACTTCTCGGTTAGAAATCCTTCATTCTTCGCCGACGTTCCATTTAATTGCGATGGCATAGTAAAAATTACATGAGTTTTGACTTATAATATACATTCCTTTTGCGATGTGTAATTTCTTCCAACCGTACCCAAACTAGACACAAGGAGTCGGGAAATACAAACTTTACATTTAAGCTCAACTAGCAATTGTATAAATAAACTTAATTCTAACAGGGTTAAATAAGGGTGTAAACGGAATACAAATAATTGGTGTAGTTCCGAAAGGATGGCTCTACGGGTTGTTCTAGGGGTATCTTACTCTTTAAATGAGAGTAAACAAAGGGTTATACGGGAGTATCTAACCCGTGTAGTTTGTTAATAAGGAACTGTAAAGGTGTTTTGGATCTAATCCTTAAATTTACCAATTTAAACACTGTTACACCATCTGATATCCAATTAGTACTCATCTCTGCGGTCTCGAGTACAAGTGATATAACAAGCCAAGTTCTAAAGTCTACAACATCACTGGCACACTCAATATTTGGTGGAATTTGGGGGTAAACATTTAGGGGGAACTGATAAGGTTAAAATTCCCCTACAATTATCTAATAAGGATTATTAGTGTGCGGGTTATGTATCATGTAATTTCACAAAAGTTGCTGAAGATTTTTTAAATAATTTTGAGCAATAATTTAAGCATTTCGTGTGAAAATAAGACAAGTAAACATTCTTATAATTCCTTCCCCCAACTTTAAATTATAAAAAGTCCTCCTTGTATAGATTAAACAATTAAATACGGAAAGTAATATGAATTAGATGAGAAACTACCCTGATATTTGCTCAGTAGATTCTCTCATGTTGAGTTTATGTATAGCAAGTTGTTGTTGAACAGCCGCATTGAAGTTCAAGACTCCTCCCAAAAATGATATCTCCAGATTTGTTAATTCTATACTATTATTCGTGGATATTTCTTTCGGTCGGAGTGTCCTGTGTAAAAATGGGAAAAACACTGAGCATTCCTATCTTGGTACCTACTGGTTAATTATTAAACTAAACTAAACAAACTAAATACGAGTCAGTCTGGTGAATACGCCGTATCATGATGCATGGAATACGCTCAGTATTCCAGAACTGACATTAACGTTTTTAATGTGAGAAAAAGTAAAGCTGGATAACGTCCAGAACAATCATTACGCCGATTATGGTTATGGGAGGCGGATACGCCGTTTGGATGTTCTGGAGAGGAAGACAGACTTGATAAAATTAAATAACATTTCGGGTTTTCTATCGGGAAGCACTTTTATTTACAGCAAAATCTTTAAGTTAGACTTTTCTCCAGCTTCTCCTTTTATTCAGCTCTATGTTACCTCCAGATTCCTTCGTCCTCTTCTTGCGAAAGATAGATTTCTTGGTATGTCTGCTGCATCACTCCGCTTGTCTTTGCCAAATCAATCGTATTTCATTTTCTTTTACAGCAACATACTCTTCGTCTTGTCCGAATGAATACTTGATCATCTTAAATCTCCTTATATTGCACACGGCAGTTGTGTGCTTCACATAAACTCTTGTCTTTCACCATGAGTTTCATTGCTCATCATTGATCATGGGTAGGGAATGTCGATGGGACTCTTTCCCATCTTTTCCAACCATCATTGCTTGATTCTTCATCACTGATTGAGCCTTCCATGATAGCTTTATTTCTTAAAGCTTGTTCTTTTAGCTCGCTATCCATCAACGTATCATACCATTCATAATCTTGGTGATGGAGCGAGTTTCCAACAATGTAAGCTCTAGGTAGGTTTCCTCTATTACAGTATCCATCATTCTTCCAACTACATGTTGGCCATTCCGAACATCCAGTTTTATAATTGAAGGGTTTACAATAATGATTAGCTGGTGTGGGTTCAGTCCAAACTCCAGTTTCAGTCCATGCTTTCTCATCAACCCATGGTACATCTCTGTTCAATTCATAGATCCAATCATCCTTATATTCATCATAAGTTTTGAATCCCTCAATGTCCTTAGTAAGTAAGTCTGGATCGATTTGCAAAAGATAGTTAAATTCTTTAAAGGCCTTGCACATAGGCATCTCAAAATCAAATATATTAGTGTCGATCCTAAAGACTTTAGCAACTTCATCTTCATTATCAGAAAACTCTTCATCCGTGAGCTCAACTTCATCATCTCCTCTAATCCAGTAAATCCATAATGCTTTCTTTGTATAATGATCCATCGTCTTGTAGTTAAAAAATTTTGACCCCAACCATTTCAATATATGAAAAACATTATTCGTTGCTCTGAATCATCATCTTTGTTTGAGTCACATGGGATGTTAGTAGTAAGTCTAAATAATCTGATAGACTCTAAGATCGTTTAAGCTCGAGATGGGTTAGATCTCATCTAGGATTATAAACATCAAAAGTATTAACAATATCGCAGCTGGATAATAACAATAAGAACAATGATGTTTAACAAGCTTTTATTTTTCATACATTTCCTTCTTTCCCCAAACATAATCTTGGGGATACAC
Source organism: Tanacetum coccineum (assembly GCA_026074375.1). Classification (NCBI taxonomy): domain Eukaryota; kingdom Viridiplantae; phylum Streptophyta; class Magnoliopsida; order Asterales; family Asteraceae; genus Tanacetum; species Tanacetum coccineum. The sequence goes on along the minus strand of BQNB010067215.1, from coordinate 19,763 downwards.
CAACTAACTATCTAACTATGGTGTACACACACACACCTTTTACTATTCGACTCTCATCAGTCGACTCTGCCTTATATCTTAAAACCTGTGTTCTAGTCCACTTAGAGGACTTGACGCCTAGACACACACACACTTTTTTCTGGTGTTTACATCTTTGACACACACAGAAAACTATATCTAGGGATCTCTTTATATAGTAGAGTCCATCTAGATTTACAAGGGAAAACATAATTGTATAAGGAAACTAAATCTTTTAATTCTTTAATAAACTTCATCTTTATCTTCAAGAATCATATCTTTTATCTTTTGTAAAATATCCTCCACCAGCTTGTAGAATTCTTGAATTGTCATTTAAGTCCCTCTTGTTTCCTTTTCATTCATTGTTTTGTCTTATCAACTCAAAATATATTTCTCAACAATCTTCCCCTAGTTGATAATGACAAAACCAAATAAGCACAAACATACTTCCCCTTAATCCATGCAATTCCACCAAGGATCTGTAAGTTGCACATCTTCTTTGTAAATCTTCTTCCCCTTTTTGTCATAATCAAATAGGGGACTAAAGTATGCAACTTTGATTTTGACAACCATAAACCACTATCACACTTCTAATCCAGCCTTCCAACAACTCAAATTACCCTCCATGACGCGCCTTAAAATAAATGAACTTGAGTAGTAGAAACTTAAACTAGCAATAGTAATAATAACTAACAATAGTAAAAACCTTCACCTCGATGATGCAAGTAAATGGTTTAACATTTTAACATTAAGCTTCCCTTAAAACCCATATGTTAACCATTTCTTGAATCTTCAATTCTATAAGCTCTATGTAATGATCACTGATGAAGAAAATTAAGTATAACGAACTTGATGTAGAAGTAGAATAACCAAAACTTGTGTCTTATATCTTGTACTATCCACGTGATGTCAAACTCATACCAAGACCAAAGTATAAGTAGATCGCAACCTCTTGACAAAATCCTCATCTTCTATGAGACACATAACTAAAGTGATAGCAAATGTGAGCATTGAGCACCATAAGTTAGATCACACACCTTTGCTAGATTCGTCAAGTCTTCGTCACAACATTGAAAACACAAACAAGTTACCTCCAAATGTTGTAAGCCATTTGAGATATGATAAGAACACAAACCTAATTAATTCCACTTCATCGTCAAATAAGTGATAAACAATCTTCTTCGTAATCAATTAATCCAAAAATACGAGCCTTTAAACTTTTAAGAACATTTAAAACCAAAAACAGAAACCAAATCAGAAAATCAAACGAACTTGATTTTCACTTTCTGTCCGAGATCATTTTGTGTGTATCGTCCGATATCTGTCAATACTAACAGTAGAAACATTTATATCGGATAAAACTGGCAGTACAAATATCTATAACCAGCAGTACTAATTTAACAACGAACAATATTAACTTTTCCTTCAAACCCAAGCTTAGCAACACTTTATCTGTTACTAATACGTCGCTAATTTGTCACTATTATGATTACTCCTTCCTCCCATAGCTTTTTGTGACACATAATCTGTTACTATTATTTTGCTAATCTGTCACAAATAAGTTCCTACAAGCAGTATTAACACACAATCACGAACCAACAGCTATTTCCATATACGATCAGTACCAAGCCATGCAAACCTTGGTCTAACCTTTTTTAACAATATGCCACTTAACAGGAAAGAAACCAATCCACTTTCGAGCTTTTGTTGAAGTCAACAGGTTAGCTGCATCAAGCTTCTTGTTTCCGTTTTGTGTGCTCGCTAACACATTATAATTGATACTCCTGGTAGCCTTATAGAAACATGGCAGCATTAACTTGAAGCTTGGGACTTAGTACTGTTAATCACAATCACTAAACAACAGTATTATTATGAAGTTATACTTATGGAAACAAATCTTAACCATAACTTCTTTATCCTTAATAAAAACACCTAAATCAAAACCTGCTTTCAATATCACAATCCATGAATCACAATCTAAACATCTGTGATATTAGCTAATATGAGTATATACCAGAATCAAATCAAAGATCAACACGACATCAAAATGCCACGTTCATCATTAGATGCAATCACATTCATTATTACTAACAACCTATGGCGTGTATCTGTATTCTTCAATTCTCCATACTAGGGTTTCATCACAACGTGCACAACAACATCAATAATTATCAAATCAAATCTTGTTGTGATGATCATGATGATATAATCATCATCTCCACAAATCAGAATCATCAGGCTTGCTGCTTCGTTGATCATTACCCAAAGAAACCCTGCTATAATCCAACCATATGAAGAGTTGTTCATCATTTGTCCAACTAAACAAAGATTTGCCAATCCTGTCTTCAAACTTAGATTCAACCTCAGCAACCTAATGTTGTTAGCATTCCTTGTACGAAAAACCTCACAGCAGCAACAACGAAACAACATATGACCCAAAATCATGTGTAGCAAATCACACAATAAAGATAAATCCAAACCATCAGATCAATGATCACCTTTAATGAAAGAACACCTGGAACATAACCTGAAAATAGGTTGTGTAGTCCTCTATCCAAGCAAATCAACTTCAATGGTATAAAACTCTAGATTAGGGTTTCGTTGAATCCTTTTCTTTAATTCATACAAAGATGATCACCAAAGAATCATGGTTAAGAATCGTTTTATAGTTGCACGTCCTTATCATTCTCGTTTGTTTAGACTTCTTACTGCTTCATCTAATTAGGGTTTAGAGAAAACCCTAATTCACCGAATTTGATCAATTCACCAAAAATCACCAAAAAATCAATACACACAATTCCAAATATCTTGAAGCAGCAAACATCAGTCATAAAGAATTGTAACTCATGGGTGTTTGTACTACAAACAGTACAAGAGAATGGTACTTTAGTTACAAAGATGTCAGTACCTGTAACTGCTGAAGAAAAGACCAACAAGAAGAATGATGTGAAGGCTAGAAGCTTGCTACTCATGGCTCTTCCCAATGAACATCAAATTACTTTCAGCTAGTACATAGATGCTAAAATAATGTTTGCTGCTATCGAAACACTATTTGGAGGCAATGAAGCTACTAAGAAAACACAGAAGACACTTTTGAAGCAACAATATGAAAATTTTAGTGCATCAAGCACATAGTCTCTTGACTCTATTTTCAACAGGCTCCAAAAGATTGTTAGTAGGCTTGTAATTTTGGGTGTGGTCATCTCTTAAGAAAACTTAAATTCAAAAAATTTGAGCAGCTTGCCCCCTGAGTGGAACTCTCATGTTGTAGTCTAGATGAATAAGGCTAAAATTGAAACAATGAGCATTGATGATTTGTATAACAACTTTAAAATTGTTGAACAAAAGGTAAACAAATCTGTTGGTGCAAGTAGTGGTACTTAAAACTTGGCCTTTATGACTGCTCCAAGTACTAGCAGTACTAATGATGTTAATAATGTTAAACCTGCATATGAAGTTAGTACTGTTAGCCCTAATGTTAACACTGCTAGTTCTTAAGTTAGTACTGCTAGCTTCAGTGATAATGTTGTGTATGCTTTCATGGTTGAGAATCCCAATGTTTCTAATCTCCTACAGCAGGACTTAGAGCAAATTCATAAAGATGATCTGGAAGCAATGAATTTGAAGTGGCAACTCTCTCTGCTAAGTATGAGGGCAAAAAGGTACTATCAGAGGACAGGCAAGAAAATTTTCATTAATGCTAAATTATACGCTGGTAGGATAAATCCATAGGTGAGAGTGTTCAACTGTCATAAAGAATGGGGACACTTTACCCAGGAGATAAAAGCACTAAGGAACAAAGAGGGTCAGTTTAGAAATCAAGACAACACTAGGAAGCATGGAAACAATGAAGACCCATCTTCAAAGGCAATGTTGGCTATAGATGGTGTAGGTTTTGACTGGAGTGACATGGCAGAAGAACCAGTTAAGACAAACATGGCTCTAATGGTGTTTTCAGACTCTGAGGTATACAATGATAAAACTTGTCTAAAAAACTATGAAACTCTTAAGAAACAGTGTGATGATTTGATTGTTAAGCTTAATCAAACTGAATTTATACTAGCTACTTATAAAAGAGGTTTAGCAATTGTAGAAGAACAACTTATCACATATAGAAAGAATGAGGTTCTTTTTAGTGAAAAAGTTGCAGTTCTTAAAAGAGAAGTAGCTTGTAAAGATTATGAAATAAATGTACTTAAAAGTGAGTTTGAAAAAGTTAAGAAAGAAAAATAGGGCATTGAATATAAAATTGAGAAATTTGATAAAGCCTCAAAAGACCTAGACAAGTTGTTAGGGATTCATATAACTGACAAAAGTAAAAAGAGTTTGGGGTATAATGATGTTCCTCCACCTCATCCTTTAATCTATAATTGACCTAAAAAGCTTGATTTGTCTTATTCTGGTCTTGATGAATTCAAAGAGCCTGAATTCAAAGGTTACGGTTCTGAGAATAGTAAGCAAGAGTCTAATGTTGTTTGTGATCAAAAATCAGACGATTCTAAGGAAAAATATGATGACTCTTTGGTAAAAGAACAGGTATCAAAAGACATAAGTAGCTTTGTTGAGTCTTCACTTAATGTTGATAAAGAAACTGTTTTTCTTGTTGATAAAAAGGTAGAGTTTGTCAAACCTAAAAATCATGAAAACCCAGTTAACAAGTCAGTTAGGTATGCTGAGATGTATAGATCACATAGTCCTAGGGGAAATCAAAGGAACTGTAATAGACAGAAGTCCAATCAACTAGGAAGTGATTTTGTGATGTATAACAAAGCTTGCTTTATTTGTGGGAGTTTTGAGCATGTGCAGGCTCATTGCAAATACCATCAAAGGGAAAGGATGGTATATGGGCATAATTATAACAGGGTAAACTACAACTATACTACCAATAGGACTCACTCTAATGCTAAAAGGAACATGTTCCAAGAGCAGTTTTAATGAAAACTGGCCTAAAACCATTTAATACTGTCAGGACAGTTAATACTGCTCATCCCAAATCTACAGTTTTTAGTGCTAAACCAATGTCACATTTTTCAAAAATAGCACTATCAACTGTAAGAAGACCCTTTCAATCAAAAACAGTATTATCTAACAAAAGGTTTACACATAAAGTTAATACTTCCAAGGCACAAGCAGTTAATAATGCTAGGCCAAAAACAGTTAATTCTGCTAGGCCAAAAGTAGTTAAAACTGCTAGTCTAAATTCTGCAGTTGTTAATGCTGTTAGGGTTAATCAGGTAAATGTTGTAAAGGCCTCAGCATGTTGGATTTGGAGACCTACCAAACCTGATAGTGCATCAATCACCTTGAAGAAACATAATTACATTGATGCACGAGGCAGATCCAAGTCAGTGATGGCTTGGGTCCCCAAAGGAATCTAATTTCCTTATTTTTATGTGTAGGGCAAGCCACAACAGGATGACATAAGATTTGTTGACAGTGGATGCTCAAGGCATATGACTGGGAACATAGCTTATCTCTCAGATTTCATAGAATTTGATGGAGATTATGTTACATTTGGGGGAGGAGCACATGGTGGTAGAATTTCTGGTAAAGGAACACTTAAAACTGATAGTCTTGATTTTGAAGATGTATACTTTGTCAATGAGTTAAAATTCAACCTTTTTAGTGTCTCACATATGTGTGACAAAAAGAACTATGTCCTTTTAACTAACACTGAATGTCTTGTCTTATCTCCTAATTTTAAGTTGCCTGATGAAACTCATATACGACTTAAAATTCCTAGAAAAGACAATATGTATAGTTTTGATATGAAGAACATTGTTCCTAAAAAGAGTTTAACTTGTCTTGTTGCAAAGGCTACATTAGATGAATCAATGCTCTAGCATATGAGTGTTGGTAATAATTAATTTTAAGCCAGTCCATCTACATACATGCTTGTCATAAGGAATTCTTGTAAGAGTTGCTACAAAAATTTGAAAATGACTAACTGTGTTGATTGTCTTAAAAGGAAAGCAAAACAAAGGCTTCTTATAAGCTAAGGTTCTGAAATCCATTAGGAGCTTTATTTATGCTTTTTGGATTTGTTATGGTCCTACCTTTGTTTGATAGTTTAATGCATATAGATGTCATTGGCTTCGTAGTCCACTGTTGATTATAGCAGGTATACTTGGGTTTTTTAACAACTAAGATGAAACCAAGTGAGCTTTCTCATGATCTTTATCAACAGAAATAGAAAACATTAGTGGATAAGAAAGTGAAAATAATCAGGAGTGATAATGGATACAAAATTTAAGAATAAAGTTATGGATGATTTTTGCAGAGAAAAAGGTATTAAGAGGGAATACAGTGTAGCCAGGACTCCTCAGCAAAATGGTGTGGCTGAGAGACAGTATAGGACATAATTAGAGGCTGCTAGTACATGATTAGCTGACTATAAGTTACCTACTACACTTTTGGGCTAAACGCAGTAGTACTGCTTGTATGTACATAATAGATTCTTTGTAGTCATAGCCTTTCTAACATGACACCTTTATGAACTTTTTAGAGGTCTTAACCCGCTCTTAAACTTTATGGACCATTTTGGGATGTCATGTTACCATTTTAATACTTTAGAATATTTAGGCAAGTTTATAGCTGATAGCAAAATGATGAAGGTTTCTTTGTTGGATATTCCTGGGTTATAAAGCTTTTATAGGGTATACAACACACAGAACCAGGAGGGTAGATAAGAAAAACTTGAATCATTGGGTTTTTAGGATAATCCTATGATAGAAGGGAATGCGTCCCAAAGTGGCTGTTTGATATGATTCTCTAACGAATTATAAATTATGTACAGTAGTGTAGGTACAATTCAAATGAATCTGAAGGTTCACAAGGAGTACTTAATGAGGTACATTTTTTATTTTACTTAGAAAGAAGAAATCACTTAAGATTGCATTGTGATGCCAATTTGGAAATATGCTTCATACTTTGATTCACCTTCCAAAGATGTTAGTAATGGTAAACCAAAATCTGCTGCTGATGATCAAAAGCAGGTTAAAGATGGTCTATATAATTAAGAGTGATGAAAAAGATAAGTCTGTAGATAGTACTAGAGTCCTAAGAAGTTAATGTTGCTGGTACAAAATGTTAATATGCCAGTCCCCTGAGTTAAAATACTGGTCGTTTTAAATTAATACTGTTGAACCATAAGTTTATACTGTAGTTCAATATGATCAAGATAGCCTTAATGATATGTTCAATTAGGAGTAGTCATTACACTGAGGCCACTCATGTTGAGTTTCTTCAGTGATGAAGATGAACCAGAGTTGATTTGGGGAACATCATTAATTACTTACAGTTCCAACCACTCCAATACAAGATATCCATAAAGATCACAATTAAAAATGTGATTGGTGATGTTAAGTCCTTATATTCAGACAAGAAAAGACTAACAAAATCTTACTTCTGAACAAGGGTTTTCAGTGCTCTATATGAACAAAAAACACATGATATCGGAATACTTGTTTTATGCTTATTTCTTATCACAGATTGAACCCACAAGCATTGCTAAAGCTCTATCTGATTCATCTTAGGTGGAACCAATACAGGAAGAACTACTGCAATTTAAGCTCCAACAGGTTTGGAAACTTGTTGATTTACCTAATAGGAAGAGGGCCATTGGAACAAAATGGATCTTTAAAAACAAGAAAGGTGAAAGACGGATTATGATTAGGAATAAGCATGGATGGTTGCATCAGGGGTAGGCAAGAAGAAAGGTATTGGACTATGAAGAAGTTTTTCTCTTGTGCAAGAATTGAAGTTATGATTGTTTTTAGCCTATGCCTTATGGGTTTTCTTGGTATATCACATGTATGTGATGAGTGCATTATTATATGGAACCATTGAGGAAGAAGTTTTATGTTACTCAACCACCAGGATATAAAGATCCTGAACCATCGTAACAAGGTTTACAAGGTGGATCAAGGTAACATTATGGGGTTGCCCATAAAGCTCCCAAGAGAATGGTATAAAACATTGGTATACTATTTTATAGGCAATGGGTTTAAAAGAGGGAAGATAGATCAGCCAATTGTTTATTAAGAAGCAAAAAGGAGATATTTTGCTTATACAGGTTTATGTTGATGACATTATCTTTAGCTCTACAAACAAGGAGCTGTGTACTGCATTTGAGAAGCTTATGGAGGATAAGTTTCAGATAAGTTCTATGGGAGAACTTACTTTCTTCTTAGGATTACAGGTAACATAGAAGGAAGATGGAACAATATTTATAGTCAGGCTAAATATGTAGCTGAGATTATGACGAATTCAACTACACTGATGTGAATAAGTATGCTTATACTCTAGTTGATTTAGAAACGCCCTTTAATCAAAGATGGGATGTGTGATTTGATGTAAATCTCTTATTAGATCTATATGTTTGGTGTTTTGATGTGTATCTCCACAGCATCTAGACCCAGTATTATGTTTGCAGTATGTGCATGTGATTTTGTGTCAAGTTCAAAGTTACACAAAGACATTCCATCTCTAGCAATCTAGAGAATTTTTATGATATCTAAAGGCAAAACCAAATTAGGCCTTTGGTATTCTAGGGCTTTCCATTTGAATTGTTGTCTTATACTGATTGCTAACTATGGCTGCGGAGCAATTCAAGATAGGAAGACTACAACTGGAGGTTGTCGTTTTTGGGACATAGGATTGATTAATCATGGCAGTGTAAGAAAGAAACTGTGGGTTGCCACACCACATCTACATACTTAAGTATGAATATAGTGGTTGTTGCTGTTGCTTGTGGACAGTACTGTGGATTCAAAATCACTTGTTGGATTATGGGTATAATTTCATGTATTATGTCATTATTATTGACTATAATAGTACTATTTTGCATTATTGAAAAATCTTGTTAAAACATTCAAAACTAAACTATAGAGATTTGCCATCATTTTATTAAGAGATTGCAATGCCTAAAATGTTAATACAATGGTTAAATTCTATATTGATCATTTGTTGCATATCTTTACTTACAAAAGGTTTTGATGCTGGAAGGATTCTGTACTTGGTCTCAAGTTTGGAATGCGTAATCCTTAAGTCTACATCTCTTTATATATGTATTTGTAAAAAAATTTTGTAAAGAAATTTAGTACTATTATCTTGTCAATTAGTACTGCTAGTTATACCTTAACACTGCTTGTTAATAACTATTAGTATAATTAATTCTTCAATGAAAAGGAAAAATACTTGGATTGTGTATTTTTGGGCTTTGGAATAACACTTGCAGGCTAATGCTATATTGAGTACCTGAGGTTGAAAGCTTCACATCTAAAGTCTTGTTTGAGGGGAGGCTACTTATGTGAGTATGCAGTCAAGCATGGATGGAAGCACATGTAACATCAAAAATGTGTTAAAAAGAATAAAAAACATCTAGGCATGTCAAAAGAGGTCGGGAAACCAAGATACCTTAGTCTAGTGGTCCCCTATAAAAGGTTGGCTAATGAGGTGTCATAAGGAAGGTTGGGTGACAGAATGGAAAGGGCTGCCACTACTGCTTCTAGTTTAGAAGCAGAGCAGGACAGCAGTAATATCAATAGGACCCAATCCATGGCAACAATTAATGAGCCAAGTCCTTAGGGAACTGGTTCAGGTAGTGGTCCCAAGTGCCAAGATACCATATTAGGAGGTGTAGATGCTCAAATTAGGTTTGAGACTACATCTAAATAGTCCAATGATCCATCTATCTCAAGAGTTCACACACTTAGAAGTGGAGAGGACAGTATGAAACTTATGGAATTGATGGCACATTGTACAAAACTATCTGCATTGGTGAGCTCAAAAGAATAGAGAGATTTGTGATATAAAAACAGAAAGAGTGATTTGGTGAGTCAAAAGAAATGAGAGATTCGATGAGCTTAAAAAAATAGAAAGAGAGATGTGAGTATGAAAAACAGACAGATAGTTCAGTGAGAAAAAGAAATAAGAGAAATTATGAGATGAAAAACAGAAAGAGAGCTTGTGAGAATCTAAATTTATGATGGAAATGCTTGTTGGAAACAGCATTGGTGTTTATACTGCTAGGCATAAACTTAATACTGCCAGTATTAAGTTAGTACTGCCATGCATATCTTAATACTGCTGGGTAAAGTTAATACGACTGGGCTTAAAGTTCGTACTGTTAGGCTAAAATTAGTACTGGTGGGTGACCGTTAGTACTGTTTGAGGTATAACAGAATTTTCTTAATTAATTAATAGCCATTGAGATATTTCCGCTAACCAACCTTCGTTATATGGGTCTATGCTTTGGAAATTCTTGATATTCTTTCTTCTTTAAGGTTTCTTTAAGAAAGGATTCAATTTATTATGTCAGTTCAATCAAAACCCTAAGTGCTATCTACATAATTTCAATTATTTTACCAAACTTCTCATATTCTCATCAGACGACATAAACCAGACCTTATGTAACTTCATCTAGTCCAAGGCTAATTTGGGAATTTTGTGATACCACAACATGGTCGCTTACTTACCAAACCAGTTTGAAGTGAAGATTTTTCAACAGATAATTGATTTCCTCAACACACAAGTCACATTAAGTTTGCGCTAACTGAAAATCTACTATTATAATTCACTTCTCAACAGTTTTAGGCAAATGCTTCTACAAGCACACTTGAAGATGGAGAAGTGGAAATAACTGCAACCATAGATGGCCAAATAATGGATCTATAATGATGCAATCTCTTAGAAAGAAATTCAAGTTAGAGATTGCTGTTGTTCATTAGTTAATACCTATTTGAAATTTTTGAGCTGCTTGCTCTTATGGGTATGCTTTGATTCTAACTAATTAACCTTCCAAAAGGGTTACTTTTTCCTCTCTATGGGAGATTATTTAATACATACTATTCTTCATTGCTTAAGCCCTAAGAAGACTGCTTGGGAGCAGTTTAGTAGCAACATAGCAACTGCTATCATTTTCCTGGCCACAAACAGGACTTTCAACTTTTCTAAACTGATTTTTGAGGGCATGGTAAAAAATTTGGACAGTAGGTCTACATTCTTGATGTATCCTAGATTCATTCAAATCCTTTTGAAGAAACATTAGAGATTGCTTCTACCTCACAAAAGGACTTATGTTGTCTACCCTCACACAAAAACTATTCAGCAACATGAGAAGGGTTTCTAAGGGTTATACTGGGGTAAACATTCTACTATTTTCAAGCATGCTTGTTCAAGGTCCAATTCAGCAGGGTGAAGGATCAACAGTCTAGTTGACGTCAATCACAATTGTAATAATTTCTTTTTTCAGGTTATTTACAAACTTTTAATAAATTCCATTATTTATGTTTAGAGTTTTACGCTGTTCGCTTTTATTATTTTCTTTTAGTTAAATCAGCGTAACTAAAATAAACGTTCAATGGTAAACGGAATCAAACAAATTAAGTTTAATCTTGCAAGTGTTTATATGAGTATTGGAGTATAAAGTTTAATTTATAACTTTTCATAATTTATTTTTTTTGGTTACGTTAGAACGCTTACGTTTCGATTTAAATGACAAGTCGGAAGTACCCGGAGACCACTTTTACTATCTACAATCAATCTAAATAATAAAATTTTACCTATACTCAAAAATTTAAGTATTTTGTTTACTATATCATCTCAAACCGGACTAAAGCATCTACTTTAAGTATAATCTTCAATAACTTTCACTTATTCTTTTCATTACAACTTAGAATCCTTACAATTTGTACCGTGGACGCCCAAATACTAATGATTGGCTTTGTCATTGTTTGTTCATAATACCACCCTCTTTTGCTGGCACCTGGCCTGGGAGGTGGAAGAGGTCTTCACCTTGTACTCAAACCATTTGCTCCCATTGTTTAGATTTAAGGTTGTTTCATGGTTTCCAAGATACTATAAAAGGAAGCCCTAGGTTCACCAACATACTCTTACAATTTCTACAAGTAAATCAAAGCAAGAACACTCTCTATTTCACTTAAAACCCACGGCACACATATATCTATTAGGGTTTCATTTTTATTTTTCATTCAAGGCAATCCAAGCATTCATGTGTTCATTCTAAGGATTCCGAAGACTAATCAAAGGTTGGCATTGTCTTGGATTTTAGGGTTTAACAAGGGTAATTATCAAGAAAACTTACTTTTGGGTTTTCTGATTAGGGTTTTTGATTTTGAAGGCTTTGATTGGGGTTTACCTCTGTGTTTCATCTTCCTACTGACTCCTATAAGGTCTATTTAAAGGATTCAATGTATTAATTTACATTATACTATTGTATACAATTTTACTGTTGTTTTTGTTACTTAAGGTTAATCACCACTGATTCATTTTTAAGTTATGTAAGTGTTCGATGATTTCATATTGGAAATTGCACTGAACATTTAGAGGACTAAATAATGTAGATATACGGTACAACTCTTGGTGAAATTCTGGTGCAATGGTCTTAAGAAAAAATATACATGAGGTAACTAATACTCTATAAATTGAAAACCACTAATTTTATTTTTAAAACCTACTGTTTGTTGAACTTTAAACATATGTTTTATATTTTATAAAAATAATGCTCTTACAGAGGATCGTGAGCATGTAAGGGAACTCGGAAATCGGGATTATATCGAATACGTTATGGATTTTACCGAGTATATTATATATATTTAACTTTATAAAACCAATATTTATAATGTGATGAACAGTATAGTTACTGTTCACTCAGAGGTAAAAATTGCTTAATGAAAATATTTTGATTAAAATTCCCTTAATTCGATAACCCACGGACATAAAGAACTCGAGGAAAAGGAATATATATAACGAACAAGTTACGTAATTTACAAGTTATATATAATTAATTCTATAAAAACAACTTTTGTAAAATGTTTATGATCTGTAAATACTACGTGTATCGTGGTTTAAATTTTATAAATATTATTATTTGATTAAATTTTTTAAATACTAATCCCCAGGGAATAAGGATCTCGAGAAACGGACTATAATGAACGAGTTATGATTTAAACAGTTACGAATAATTAATTTTATAAAAATAATTTATATAGACTGTGTATTGACAGTAAAAGTTACTGTTCTCAGGGGTTTTAAACTTATAAATATGATGTTATTGAGTTAAATCATTTTACTAGGAGACATGGACTTAAGAAACGTATAAAAACGGAGTCGAATTCGATAATGATATGAATTTTTTAAAAAAACTCGCGCGCATTACTTTTATTTTTATAAATACTTTTTAAACAATTAATTTTAATAATGAAATCTCATTATTAAATCATACATTTTTACAAAACGATGCATTTGTAATAAAAATATATTTTCTTTACAAGTACAAGTATATCTAACTTTAATGTAACGTAAAGTACGGGTTAATAATATGTTAAACATTAAAGATTTAACAAAAAACTATGTAGTGGTGGTGTAACTATACGACATGTGATGTTTTTATTTATATGAAATTTCTTATACTCATACGTCATATAATTAATTAGGTTTGAATTCAAATTGCGAGGCGATGTCACTTTTCTTGATTTAAATAATCAATTATTCACTGACGTGAGTGTCATTGCCACGCTTTTATCAAATTTTTTGTTTTGCAACTTTGGGGTGAGAACATGCATTGTTTTAACATTTGGACGCAAGTAAGTACTCTGTAACTATTACGAAGTTGGCCTATGTAGTACAAACTCTATTGACCCACATCTGAACTGTCAATTGTAGTTAGCGAGCACGAAATGTTATAAATAGATATATTTGGGATTGACATCCCCGTTCGGGTGTTAGCGCTCATTCGGTTTAGACTAAGTACTCGAAACACACGAACTTCATACATGTCGGAAATTTGGAAGTTGCGGGTTTTGAACATCTACATGGGCACATTTAGTGCCTTAAATTGCCATACTATATATGGCGAGCCTTCGGAGTCATGGATGGACGTTAGTGCACTCGTAATTAATTTTAAGTTAGTTTATGTGTTACTTGTCTACTTTGGATATCTTGTGGTCTTATTCTTATTCATTTACTAAATCCTGTGAACTACAACTTTATGTTGACGTTTTAAAGATGGTTTTTCTAAGGCAATAAGGTTGGGAAACAAGGATTACATTGGGGGTCACCATTTGTGGGTCATTACTATAAAGATTGGTGCATTACCTTTTGGATATTTGTTATGCTTAAAAATCTGTACTTTTCATGGATGGAACTATTTAAGTTCGGTATTGTAAACAAACAAGTCTAATTTATCCTAATGTATCAATTTTTAAAGACTCATATAGAGGTCGTTTTTATCTTGTGCTATTGACTCTGATGTAACATCCTCAACCCTTATTCCGCTGCGCCCATTTGTCGGGGGTGTTGTTTCAGAATTGGCATCATGTGCTAGGTTATAGAGAACCATGGTAAATGTTTGATTGGACTATAACCATTTTTAACATTTGCATTTACAAAAGTTTTTCACGGGACACATACACTATGGAGTTGCCATTAGTTGCGTATACTACATGTTTCAGGATTTGTATACGTGTCTTAGAATTAGTTAAGATATATTATTATTGGTCTTATATATATATATATATACTTACCCTACCTTCCGTATATTTTACACTTATTTATATAAGAGTTATTATATAATACTTAAACATTCTTAAGGACATAGTCACTATAACTAGTGTCATAAAAACATTAATCTATCTTATTGATATATGCCACATTCATAATAAATCATTCATGTATACGGGCACTTCATTCATACCATCGTCACTTCATACCATGATGATTTCCATTTTGCCATGTCACATTTTCCTCTCTGCCATGTGTGATATTCATTCACCATGCATCATCGTATATTCGTGAGTACTTTAATAGGTGCACGCATCCTGCATGGCTTTCTTATAAAGGGGGGGGGGGGGAAACGGGTTTTATAAAATTTTGCTTGTGCAGGGTTATGGCCTGCATCCACATTTCACGTCCTTGGCTGAGGAGAATCTTGGGGACTCCGAGTTCGTATCCAGGTAGATATCATTCACAGAGCCTGTCGTTGCAGTTTGCTTTTCTTGCAGCGGCCATTGGTGAGGGGGGGGGGTGGGGGGGGGACTCAAGCAAATGGTGAGGTATTAGGGGCATACAAGGCATATTTAGGAGTGCCCAACAGGAGGAGTTCGACGGCTCTAAGAGTTAGGGGCAGACATTGCTGAGGCAGAAAATGCTTCCTTGCGTGCTAGGATTAAGACTACAGAGGCAATCGAGAAGATTACTCGTAACCGTGAGAGACAGGCTCGTGTTAAGATTGAGCAGCAGTTGGCTGCGGTTCAAGAGTCCCAGCGTCAGGACCGAGAGGACTTTAGGAAACTCAAGGAGCTCGTGACCAGTCAGTTCGGACGGCACTCATAGATATCTTGCTTCATGATTTATGTACTAGCTTGTATTGGAGATTTTTAGTATTAAGAAAACATGTAGTCTTTTGGTGGGAAGAAACAATGAACCCAATTATCTATCAAACCATGGTATTATGAAAACTTCGTCAATTTTATTTCAACCCTCTATTATCCATGCAAACCGCTTACTAAAACATTATGATTTTATGAAACGTATCACTGTCACACAATAAACTATTTCGTTGTCTCTCATAAACTGTTTCATGGGCAATTTAAAAAAAACTATTTTGTTATAGATTCGTAAACAATTTGTTATCACAACATATTTAAAAAAACTATTTAAAAAAAACTATACTCCTTACTATTACATTATGAACTGACACGTGATTCCTTCGAAGTTTATTTTGATACCACCTCATAAACAATTTTAGTATTGTCTCATAAACAAAGTAGATGTCATTAACAAACTACCTTACTATCGATTGATAAACTATCATTTTATAAACCATCTTACTATCGTTGACAAATTATCTTACCAATCGTTCAATAAACTAACATTTTATAAATCATTCTCAATCATTTCACAAATACCTTATAAATTACCTTCTTGACATCTTATATACTATTTTACAATCATCTTAAAATTTATAAATTGTTTTACTATCACTTTGAAAACTATTTTACTGTTGTAATAGACTATTTTACTATCATCTAATCAGATACCACCTTATTAACTATGTTCTTACCATCGCATAAACCATTTTACAGTTACCTAATAACCTATTTCGGTATTACCAAAAAAAAAAAATGATTTACCATCACCTTATAAAACTTTTGCCAACATTCATAAATTATTTCACTGTGATTTATAAACAAATTTACCATCACTTGTAAACCACTCAATTAATACTGGCAAACTAAGACTAGTTCGCTATTACCTTCTAAAAAACCCTAAAAAAGGTTACTATTATTATTTTTCTTATCTCCCTCACCATAATCTTGTGAATACCTTCTTGATATCATACATATATTTTGCAAACATCTTCAAAAGCTATCGTACTAACCACTTTTGAACTACCTTGTCCTTACCTTACAAAACCATTTTTCATCACATAAAATATTTTATTATCAACTCATAAGTCATTTAGCTATCGTCTTGAAAAACCACCATACGATTTCTCGCAAACCAATTTTATTGTCATCCTATCAACAACCCTGCATCCACCTTGTGAATCATTTTGTCATCGTATAAAACTCTTTGATACTTCTTTATACATAACACAATTTTGACAAAAATGAGCATCGCATCGTTAGCCCTCAAATATACATAGCCTGATCACCTATGTATAATTCAGGAAGGACTATGCCATGCTGAGAGTAGTCACCATGTAACATTTGTCAATAAATCCATTTTTACTTTGAAAAATAAAGTTTTGTGTGTGTATCATAAAACACGTTTACTTTGGGAAATCAAATTAGTAACCATAGCAATTAAGCAGACCTTTACTCTATCTTACTATAAGGTCGACATCATTTTATACCAAATCCTAAGCCGAAAAGCCGAGACACATCACTAGTCTCTCTAGGACAATTCGCTTTTAAATTTTCTCGCCATTAGAGAATTTACTAAATCATCCATTCAACATCGAACTGATGCCCACAGAAATTGGTAGTTTTGATGCCATAATTGGTATGGATTGGTTGTCAATATATCATGCCGTGATAGTTTGTGCCGAGAAAACCGTTCATATTCCCTGGAGAAATGAAACATTAATTGTTCATGGTGACGAAAGAGACAATGGACACGGGTCCCGATTAAACATCATCTCGTGTACCAAAACCCAAAAGTACTTGCTAAAAGGATTCCATGTCTTTTTGGCACATGTTAGCACAAAGGAGGCCGAAGACAAGTCAAAGGAGAAGCGACTTAAAGACGTAACAATTGTTCGAGATTTTCCCAAAGTATTTCATGAGGACTTGCCGGGTATTCCACCAGCCCGACAAGTAGAATTTCAAATCGATTTGATATCTGGTGCTGCACCTGTAGGACGGGCACCTTATCGATTAGCACTGTTCGAGATGAAACAATTGTTGGACCAACTACAAGAACTTTCTGACAAAGGCTTCATAAGACCCAGTTCCTTACCTTAGGGAGCTCCGGTCTTGTTTGTCAAGAAGAAGGATAGATCTTTCCGGATGTGCATAGATTATCAAGAATTGAACAAGCTAACGGTGAAGAACCGTTATTCGCTTACAAGGATCAACAATTTATTTGATCAACTATAAGGATCCAGTGTTTATTCTAAGATAGACTTGCGATCGGGTTATCATCAAGTTCGAGTACGCGGAGAAGATATTCTAAAGACGGCATTCAACACTCGGTATGGTCATTACGAGTTGCAAGTTATGCCATTCGGTTTGACGAACGCACCGACGGTATTTATGGATCTTATGAATCGGGTGTACAAACCGTATTTGGATAAGTTTGTAATTGTCTTTATTGACGATATACTAATTTATTCAAAGAACAAGAAAGAACATGAAGAACGTCCGAAGGCAATTTTGGAATTGCTTAAGAAAGAAGAATTGTATGCTAAGTTCTCTAAATGTGAATTTTGGATTCCTAAGGTACAATTTCTTGGCCACGTGATTGATAGTCAAGGCATTCATGTGGATCCCGCCAAGATCGAATCCATAAAAGATTGGGCATCTCCTAAGACTCCAACGGAGATACATCAATTTTTAAGTCTTGTCGGTTATTTTCAGAGATTCATCAAAGGATTCTCAAAAGTTGCTAAGCCAATGACCAAGCCCATTCAAAAGAAAGTCGCCTTTGAATGGGGTGACAAACAAGAAGCAGCTTTTCAGACATTGAAGAATGAGTTATGTAGCGCACCTATCTTAGCTCTCCCTCAAGGAGCTGAGAACTTCATTGTTTATTGCGATGCGTCGCATAAAGGATTGGGTGCGGTATTGATGCAAAACGAGAAGGTAATTGCTTATGCATCACGACAGTTGAAGATTCATGAGAAAAATTATACTACCCATGATTTGGAACTTTGTGCAGTGGTGTTTGCTCTAAAGATTTGGAGGCACTACTTGTATGGAACCAAGTGTATGGTGTTCACAGATCATAAGAGTCTACAACACATACTTGACCAAAAGGAGTTGAATATGAGGCAACGTCGTTGGTTGGAGTTGCTCAGTGATTACGATTATGAGATTCGTTATCACCCAGGGAAAGCAAATGTTGTTGCTGATGCTTTGAGCTGGAAAGAGCGAATTAAACCATTAAGAGTCTGAGCCTTAGTGATGACTATTGGTTTGGATCTTCCCAAACAAATCTTGAATGCTTAGACCGAAGCACAAAAATTAGAGAATCTCAAGAACGAAGATGTATGTGGTATGATCAGGAAGGATATACCGAAGGAAAAGTTGGAACCCCGTGCTGACGGAACCTTATGCTTAAACAACAGGAGTTGGTTTCCATATTATGGTGACTTGAGGACTATGATCATGCATGAGTCCCACAATTCAAAATACTCCATCCATCCGGATTCTGACAAGATGTACCAAGACATGAAGATGCTATATTGGTGGCCCAATATGAAAGCCGACATCACCACCTATGTTAGCAAATGTTTGACATGTGCTAGGGTTAAGGCCGAACACCAAAGGCTATCAGGTTTGTTGGTACAACCTGAGATACCCCAATAGAAGTAGGATAAACATCATAATGGATTTTGTCACAAAGCTTCCTAAGCCGTCGCAAGGTTATGACACCATTTGGGTGATTGTTGACCGACTTACTAAGTCTGCAATCTTCACGCCAATGAGAGAAACTGATTCCATGGAGAAATTAGCGAGAATGTACCTAAAGGAGGTAGTCACGAGGCATAGGATACCTGTCTCAATCATTTGTGATCGTGACCCTAGGTTTGCATCAAATTTATGGAGATCACTTCAGAAGGCTTTGGGTACTAGCTTGGATATGAGTATTGCATACCATCCGCAAACTGACGGACAAAGCGACAGAACTATCCAAACTTTTGAGGATATGCTACGTGCTTGTGTGATTGACTTTGGAAATGGTTGGGTTAAACATCTGCCACTAGTTAAGTTTTCTTACAACAATAGTTATCACGCTAGCATCAAGGCTTCACCATTCGAGGCACTTTACGGTCGAAAGTATCGTTCACCTGTTTGTTGGGCCGAGGTTAGAGAAGTTCAACTCACCGGTCTAGAAATAATTCAAGAGACAACCGAGAAGGTCATCCAGATCAAACAAAGAATTCAAGCCGCTCGTGATCGACAAAAGAGTTACGCTGATTTAAAGCGTAAGTCGATGGAGTTTCAAGTTAGGGATATAGTTATGCCTAAAGTTTCACCTTGGAAAGGGGTCATACG
>BQNB010067214.1:0-34278 GCA_026074375.1 Tanacetum coccineum | reverse complement strand
AATATAACACATATAATGCCTAAAATAATTTATAACCGATGCCGGAATGCATCCGGTGACGTTTCTCAGTTTTTAGGCAGTTTAGTTCCTCGGTAAACTGTCAGATTTAAACGTAACGAATAAAATTTAAAGTAGACGACCGGAGTGGGTCGGAATACTAACCGGGAATTTACGGGGTGTGACATTTTAGGGTGTTATCATAAAACTGGTGTTCTATGTTCTCCGTTTGGCGTTTTGATTGTTTTCCTTTGTCTAAAGGTGACGATACTCTTTAGTTTGGTTCTAAGACCGTTGGTATGGATGAGTCCTTATGGTTTGTTTGGTTTGCAAGAGTTCTTGTCGTGTTCGTTTTCAAGTAAATTAATATTCTGGTATTGGAATTCTTAAGGTATTTTGGGAGTCTATTTTGCTATCATGATGTTTTTTTTATTGTGAGTCATAAATTCCATTTGAAAGTAAGTTTGTTGTTGTTGATACCATATTGTTTAGGTGTTAAAAACTTCTTTTAAAAAATAAATTATATAAATAAATGCAACACATTTTAAAAAAAATCATCTTTTGATTTCTTTTATGAAAACCATAATTAAAATAAGTTTATGAAAAAATTATTTAAATTTACTTTTACACTTAAAATTATTTGCATTATTAACTAAGGTGATTCTATTGTTTTAAAATGATTGGTATAAGGTTATGAGGGAAAGTTTCCTTGGGTAAAAATTGGTTTTGGTACAAAGGTTCTTAATCTTTTAATTAATGGGTCGTGGTACGTGGTATTATTCGTTGGGGGTGTTTCTAGAAATTGTTGATATGTTTCTAGAAATCGTTTACATTCGGTTGATTTTTTTTCTTTTTGGAATTGTGTGATTTTTGGGTCCATACCAATTGGTGCATGTGAAGTTTGAAATTTCCTCATAGTGTGGTGCTAGAGTTGATGTTAGGACGTATCTTTTGGGTGGTGCGATCGATTGTAGCGAAGCGAATTGAATTATTCGCGATCCCAAGTTGGAATTAGATATTTCTCGTTTTACTTTTGATTTAGTACCTCTTAGTTATGAGAGTGTTGATGTAGTCGTAGGATAGAATTGGTTGTTGAGACATAAGGCTGAGATGGTATGCCACGAGAAGGTAGTTAAAATGGCTTGGTAATTTGGAGAGTGCTTAAGGTTCGTAGAGAAAACAAACTAAAGAGGATACGAGGTCTCGTAGGAGTACCAAGGAAGATGAGTTGAGATTATGTGATATCTTTGTAGTATGTAAGCCCTCTAAAGTGTTCCTAAGGAATTAGTAGGTTTTACCCCTCGTCGTAGAATAGGATTTCGTATGGAATTAGTACAAGGAGCGACGCCGATTTGCGAAGGCTCGTGTCGTTTGACGTCTTTAGAAAGGCAAGAGGTCTGGAATGATTGCAGGAGTTGCAAGGTGAGGGTTGGTTCGAATGGTAACTTGTTGTGGGAAGCGTCTGTATTGCTTGGTAGGAAGAAAGGTAGGTAGTTTGGAATGTGCATAAATTATCTCGAGAAGAGCGAGATAGAAAATTCGTATGTGATGTCACCAATAGAGGATGCACGGGGATGACGTAGCTAAGATTATTTTTAGGATGCGTAATGGACACGTTAAAGTTTACGGCTATGCCTTTTGGATTAACCAATGCACCAACTGTTTTCATGGAGTTAATGAGCCAGGTGTGCATGGCCGTATATAGACAAGCTAGTTAACGTATATATACAGACGATATTTTAAACCGACCCGAAGTCTAAGGAGGAGTACGAGTCGCACGTGAAGATGATCGTGGAGTCACTGAAGGAAGAGAAGATGTACGTGAAGTTTTCCAACAACGTGGAAGCGGAGCAAAGAGGAAGTTATCTAGAAGTGGAAGGAATCAAATGGGTAATGAGCCGATCTTGGCATTGCCAGCAGGAGCAGACGATTTCGTAGTATATTATGACGCGCGAAGCAAGGATTTGGAAGCATGCTTGGAAAAGGGAGAAGGTGATTGCTTGTACGTCGCGACAATTGAAGGTTCTTATAAAGGATTGCATGGATAATGTGGTAGGTTTTGCCTTATAATTCTAGAGGCATTAAGTGAACGAGACATGGAGAGCAATCTATACGGATCATGAATGTCTCCAACACACTTTCAATCGAAAGGATTGAACATGAGGCAAAGATGATGGATGGATGTTATTTAGTGAGTTTTATTTCGAGTCTAAGTACCATCTGGGAAAGGCAAATGTAGATGTTGTACCGTGGAGTAGGAAGAAGGAGTGAAGCCAATAATGACTTCGAGATAGATGCACGACGATCCGATCTAGGTTTGAGAAAAGGATGTTGGTGGCATAAGATAAGATGTCCAAAGCAAAGAACGCGTTAACATAAGATGTTGCGTGGCTTGGACCAACGAGTGTGAAAAGAGATAGAGAGTGGTTCATATTGGTTAGACAAGGTTCGGACCTCTATTTGGAGAGATGTAAGGACCTTGGCTATTGAAGAGGCGTATACGACAAAGTATTATATCCATCATGGAGCGGATATGATGTTGTGTGGTTTTAGGTTGACTAATTGATGGCTGAGTATGAAGAAGGATATAGCTAGTTGCGGTAGTAAGTGTTTAGCGTATTCAGAAGTGAAAGTTGAGTATCAAGGGTCTTCAGGATTGTTGCTATAACCTGAGTTACCCGAGTAGAAGTGGGAAATGATAACTAAGGATATTGTTGTCAAGTTACCAAGTGTGAGTAGTGGATACGATGCGATTTGGGTGTAGTCAATGGACTGACTAAGTCACCCCATTCCTAGCTATGCTTAGGACAAGTATGGTAGATTTTAGAGGTAATTGCACATGAATTGCGCTCGGATGCCCAGTGAAAGCAAGTCACCGACGGGGATTGTCAATCCTAATAGATCTATCCATAACATTCGCGCCCGCACAATGTAATTCCCAATCACATCCATGCAATTAACCTTCATGATCATGGACATAAAGGGGTTATGGTAACTTAGGCTAACACGTAATCAACGGCATAAAATTTACACTTGCTCCAGTTTGTAAAATCCAAGCATGTTCTCACCCCAAGTGATGTAATTCTTTAATAATTGTAAAGCATGGGGCTATGAACTGCACCTAGCCGGTAGATTCTCTGGATTGATATCAAATATCCAAGTAGGCAGATGGATCACACCGTTAATACCTAATAAGTACGGTCAATCCTTAGTTTACACATTAAGCTAACGACTCATAGTATAAACAAAAATCCCATGTTAAGTATAAATAAACCGTTATCTACTTGTAGCGGTGACGCACAAGATCATTGTTTTTAAAGTTCTGATGGTTTCTCGAAAAACAGTGAAATCATTATAAATAAATAACTTATTTATTAACGTGTTATTAAAGCCGTCGATGTCCGAATATCTTAATATTCGACTGACGTGTTAAGTGTTTCATTTGTTTCACTTTTGTTCACTAACATACCCTTAGGTTTCTAGTTGTTACACTTTTAGTCCCTAGGTTTATAAATACACCCTTTTATATTTTAAACCCCTTTTAGTTTTAAAAGTGACATAATTAGTCCCTTAGGTTTACAAAAAGATAGTTTTAGTGTTTATAGTTACACACTATTCTACTTTTTCAGAATAAGCAAGTAAAGTCCCCGAGGGGTTATTGGAAATTGAAAGTGACAACACTAGACCCCCTATGGTTTCTGAAATTTTACATTCCTAGTTCCCTCGACTTTGTGAAAATTCCCATTTAGCTCCGAAACCAAACCCAACACGTGGCGTTTTCTTTTTAAGCTCGTTTAAGTTTAACATAAAGGGTTTTCGGTGGAAAAATAATGCCTCATCGATCTTATTTGGCTCCCGTTAATGTCCGTTTCAGCTTTTAAGGTCCGTCATTGTTTAATACAAGTCTACATGTTCCCTAATACGTTCACGTGGCTGTTTTAGGGTTAAAATAAGGCTCGGTGAGCTTATTTGAAGCTTATTTTGAGCATTGTTGGGCTTCTGGTCCCAATGACTATAACCCGATAAGGGTGTTTTTAGGGTTCACGACATATTCCCTAGTACATTTCCATCTTGTAAGTAAACCGACAACTGTATCCTTTTCAGCTATACTAATAAGCAAATAAGCTACAATTAGCAACTCAACTGGTTCTGTCTTGGGCCCGTTTAGGCCCCGGAGGGTTTTTTAAAGAGGTCTAGTTGGTCCGGTAGGGCCCGTTAAGCTTATTTAGATCCAATAAGGCAGCCTAGATGTCAATTGCTTATTTAGCTTATCCGATAAGCTAATAAGCCTATCGTTGGGCCTATTGGCCCGTAGAGACCCGGATAGGTTCTAGGGGCTAGGGATTGGCCCATTAACCTTATTTGAGTCTATTAAGCCCTCTTTAGCTTGTATAAGCGCTTAAACCTTTTACCATAAGCAAGTTAAATCTTATTTGAGATCTTATGGCGCTTGTTGGGCTCTGCAAACTGGGCTAGTAACCGTTTAAAGGTCCGTTTTGGTTCTAAAAGTAAAAATGAGCGTTCGTTTTTATGGCTCTTAAGCCACATCAACCTCATTAAAGTCGCATACTCACACGAATAAGCTGTTTAGCTTATTGAGGCCTTATGAGCTCGTATTGGGCTTCTGTTGGGCTCGCTGTAACAGCCGACGGTCCCTTAGAGGCCCATAGCTTCCCTTAGTCAATTTTATAGTTTACTTTGCAAGGCTCTAGTTGACGATATGCCCGTTATATCGGACTTGTTACACGTCGGGTTACCACATGCAATTGTCCCTAGGTCGCGTACACATTTCTAAGTCCGTCCTTAACTTGTTTTACAAAATAAGTTTACGTGAAGTTTTCTATATTTTCGTATATAGGGCACTTGTTCACGTTGGAGACCACCTTCTCCTTGGACTCAACCAGTTTATTCCTGTCGCGTTAAATCACGTGGGTTCTCCGCACCTTACTAGTCTCTTGCACCATACGAGTATAAAGCATACAATATAGTGCGTTTTTGGGCAAAATTTTCAGAATATCGTTGACATAATGACTAGAAAATCAACAGACAATTTAAAATAGGAAGAGTAAGAGTTAGAAACATGACAACAAGGGTCCTAGCGTAAATTGTGGCGCATGTAAACGATAAGAGCTAACCCAAACGGATGTACTATCGTGACTACCAACCTTGGCTCAAATAATTTCTTGGGTAACTTGTTTGGTTTTCGAGTGGAAGTGTGAGTGTGTTTGGCTGCGGGTTGTAACCCGAACAAGAGAGAGGAGAGGGTTGAGGTGTGTAAGTGTTAACAAGAGTGTTAAATGGTGAGTGTACATGAATATTTATAGGGAATGAGCTTAGTTAGCCTTCCTAGTCCATAAACACAAACCGAATCGTGTCCTAGAGGCGGTTTCGAAGGGTTTTAGTTAAACTCACATGGTTTTTGCTAAACCACAAGATACAAGTAAAATAATTAGTAGGTGATGTACCAGATTATATTCGCTAGAAATCTTAAGGTTTTATGTGCTTTGAGGATTAACCGCGACATCAAGAGAGAAAAGAAGCAATAGGTTAATAATCCCTTGGTCAAAAAATCATTATGCACCATTAGAGAAAATACAACAATTATTATCAAGGGTATGGGGTTTTATTTACGAGTGTACCTATTTAAGATCAATATGAAGATATTGGTCTAGCTAATGTATCACCATGATGATTTATATGTGAGATCACTTGCCACATTCGGTCTTGAAAGTGATATAATAATAAAAAGACATGAGATTAAAATTTCGCCTTTAATGTTATCAAAGTTTGTATTGGAATTGTATGTCCTAGTAGTCTAGGAAGTACCGGGGTGCGTCCAAGTTTAATATTCGCGAAACGGTAACCCTTTTACGAGACCAATAAAAATAAAAATACTCAGAAGTACATAATTATTCTCAAAATAATTATTCCTTACTTGGATGATGAAACCATAATTTATTTGGTGACCGTTAACAATTCAGTGATTATTTACTAGTCTACGCGGTTTAGCTTAAAAGTAAATTATTAAAAAAGTAAAACGCGTATACGGACAAAATAAATAGTTATCATTAATAAGCTAGATTAAAAGTAAACGCGTATCGGACTAAAATGAATAGCGACTAACAATAGGAGTCGTAAAATGACCTGAAATTGTAGTGGATGACGAAGTCCGGTTTGTGAAGAGTTGTGGGTATTATTGTTTGAACGAATCTTCACGTTCCCAGGTGAACTCAGGGCCCCGCCTAGAGTTCCAGTAAACCTTAACCAATGGTATCCGGCTTCGCTTCAATCATTTGATCTCCCGTTCCATGATTTCAACGGGCTCTTCCACAAACTAAAGCTTATCGTCAACAGCGTAACATTTCTTTAGATTAGACACATGGAAAGTATGGTGAACTCTGCTCAACTCTTGAGGAAGTTCCAGCCTGTAGGCAACTTTCCCCACTTTTGCTAACACATTGAAAGGTCCGACATATCTCGGGTTCAGCTTACCCCGCTTACCAAATCGTATGACCCCTTTCCAAGGTGAGACCTTGAGCATAACTCTATCCCTAACCTCGAACTCCATTGGCTTTCGCTTCCGATCGGCCTAGCTCTTTTGTCGATCCTGAGCAACTTGCATCCTTTGCATGATCAGGACGATCTTTTCCGTTGTTTCTTGGATTAATTCCGGACCAGTCAGTTGGGCTTCCCAACCTCGGCCCAGCACACTGGTGATCGACATTTTCGACCATACAGTGCCTCATAAGGGGCGGCCTTTATGCTAGCGTGATAACTATTGTTGTATGAAAACTCGGCCAATGGTAAATGCTTAACCCAACCTTTGCCAAAATCGATCACGCATGCACATAGCATGTCCTCGAGAGTTTGAATGGTTCTCTTGCTCTGGCTGTTAGTTTCTGGATGATACGCAGTGCTCATGCTAATATCTATACCCAAAGCTTTCTGAAATGATCTCCAGAAATTTGAAGTAAATCTACCATCACGATCACAGATAATTAAGGCAGGTATCCCGTGTCTTGCCACTATCCTATTCAAGTACAACCTTGCCAATTTGTCCAATGGATCATTCTCCCTTATTGGTAGAAAGTGACAGATTTTGAAAGCGATCCACATCACAGGATGGTGTCCAAAACCTTGTGACGACTAGGAAGTTTAGGGATAAAGTCATTGTTATATTATCCCACTCACACTGGGTATTTTCTGGTTGTACTAGATCCTGATGGACTTTATGTTCGGCCTTGATCTTTCAACATGTCAGGCATTTGCTAACATACGTGGCGATGTCAGCCTTCATGTTTGGCCACCAAAATAATTTCTTCACATCTTGGTACATCTTTTCTGAACCGGGATGGATAGAATATTTCGACTTGTGGGATTCGTGCATAATCACGGATCTTAAGTCTCCATAGCAAGGTACCCAACTCCTGCCGTATAAGCATAGAGTTCCATCGGCACGCGGTTCCAGTCTTTCCTTGGGTATATCCCTTCGGATCATACCTCCTACGTCTTCGTTTACAATATTCTCTGGTTTTTGGGCTTCGATCTGAGCTTCTAATATCCGTTTGGGAAGATCCAAACCAATCGTCATAATCAAAGCTCGAACCCGCAATGGCTTAATCCGTTCTTTACGGCTCAACGCATCGGCCACTACGTTTGCTTTCCCTGGATGATAACGAATATCACAGTCGTAGTCACTCAGTAATTCTAGCCAGCGGCGTTGCCTCATGTTAAGCTCCTTCTGATCGAGAATGTGTTGTAGGCTTTTATGGTCGGTGAATACGGTGCATCTGGTTCCGTATAGATAGTGTCTCCATATTTTTAGGGCAAACACTACCGATCCAAGTTCCAAATCGTGAGTGGTGTAGTTCTTCTCGTGAACTTTTAACTGTCGAGAGGCATTCCCCCCCACCCCCCCCCCCCCCCCCCCCCCCCCCCCCCCCCTCCTTACCTTCCTTCTCTGCATTTAACACCGCACCTAAGCCTTTGTGTGACGCATCACAGTATACCACAAAGTCTTCGCCTCCCTTCAGGTAAAGCCAGAATTGCGGGCACTGCACAATTTCAGGCTTATCAACTGGATGCGTTCTCTTTCTTTTCTTCCCCAATCGAACTTGATTTCCTTTCTGAGGTAAGTTTAGTCATAGACTTAGCAATCTTCGAAAATCCTTCAATGAACTTCGATAGTAACCGGCAGACCTAGAAATTGGCGGATCTCCGTAGGTGTCTTTGGAGATGCCCAATCTTTGATAGACTCTATCTTGGCCGGGTCCACATGTATGCCTCTACTATCAATGACATGTCCGAGGAATTGTACCTTCGGGATCCAAAACTCACATTTTGAAAACTTTGCGTAAACTTCTCTTCCTTAAGCTAATTCAAAATCGTGTTAAGGTGTTCTTCATGCCGACCACTTTCGTTCTTTGAATAAAATAAGATGTCATCGATGAAGACAATTACGAACTTATCCAGGTAGGGCTTGCATACTCGGTTCATGAGGTCCATGAATACCGCAGGTGCATTTGTCAGTCCAAACGGCATAACCTGGAACTCGTAATGACCGTACCGAGTTCGAAATGCCGTCTTTGGAATGTTCTGTTCTCGTACGTCTAAGTTGGTGATACCCGGAGCTCAGATCTATTTCGAATAAATGCTGGATCCTTGGAAAGATTGATCGAACAAATGTCGATTCGCGGAGTGGATAACGATTCTTTATCGTCAGTTTGTTTAACTCGCGGTAGTAGATGCACATCCTGAATGAAACCGTCCTTCTTTTTGAACAATTAAGACAGGGGCTCCCCAAGGGAGGAAATAGGCCTTTTGAATCCCCTTTTTTTGTTTTTCAGTAAGCTCTGTAGTTGTTCTGTTATTCCTTCATTTCGGATGGGGCTAATCGATATGGTGCTCGAGCTACGGGTGCAGCTCCTGGGATTAAGTCGATTTGAAATTCCACCGGTCGAGTTGGAGGAAGACCGGGCAAATCCTCGGGAAACACTTCTGGGAAATCTCGGACGATCGGTACGTCCTCTATCTGTTTCCCTTCCGACTTGTCCTCCTTTTTCTTTGCGGATATTTGTGCCAAAAAGACCTGGCATCCCTTGGCCATGTACTCTTGGGCTTTTGAACATGATATAACTGTCAACCGAGATTCTCTCCCGTTGCTACTTTCGTCTCCGCAAAAAGTCAAAGTTTCATTCCCGTAGGGAACTTGAACAAGTTTCTCATCGCATACGATCACAGCGTGATATTTTCTTAACCAGTCCATGCCGATAATGACGTCGAAACTACCCAGTTCTACTGGCATTAGATCTATGTTGAATGGATGGTCTAAGAAATTCAAGGTGCAACCTCGTATAATGGTGTCTATCTTGACTAATTTTCCATCAGCTAACTCGACATCATAGCAATTTTCTAATGAAGTTGGGCGATGTATTCAAGGACTATGTAGTGGATATAAAACTTCTATCGGCACCAGTGTCGAATAAGATAGATGCATAGTGGTTATTTAAGAGGAACGTACCGGTGACGACATTTGCATCAGGGTTCCCTGGTGCATCTCCTCTCTTCTCTGCATTTCCAACTGCATAGACCATCCCTGTGCATTCCCATTTACTCCGTTTTTTATTCTTCAGTTTGGACATCTTTTGAAGGTCTGGTGCTCACTACTCAAAACAACCGTTCCCTTTGGGGAGTTGCCCATTGCCCTTCTGAGTGTTAGCAACATTGGTGTTACCAGTACTCCTGCAATCGGGTTGGGCAAGTGCACTATCTTGTTGCACTTTGTGACACCTTTGAGTGCACGGCATTATGGTGAAGATGGCACTTGATTGCATTTTGGCAAAGATCCCCTTATGCTTCCTTTCGCCTGCCCCCATGTTGTAGACACTGCGACATTCTGCCTTGTTGAAGGTTGCTGTTGGTGTCCTGGTTGTTTTGGATGATCATCAGCCTCTCTTTTGTTGTCTGAAAGTGCCTTTCAGCATTAGGTGAGGAGTTTTCGAGCATCAAGGCATTGGCCAACTCATAGCTCTATCCAATGTCTTGGGTTTAGCAGCTTTGACGTTCCCATATAATGTTGTCAGGAAGTCCACTGAGGTACTTGTCAACTTTCTCAGTTTCATTGGCAACAAACTTGGTACATATCAAGGTTAACTCTTGGAAACGTTCAGTGTATGCTGGTACGTCGTTTCCCTTGACTTTTAGGTTCCACAGCTCGATTTCTAGTTTCTTGATTTCACCCTGCGGACAATACTTGTCCGTCATTTTCTCTTGAGTACTTCCCAAGTCATGGCACTATGCTCTGGACCTAAGTTTCTTAATATGCCATTCCACCAAGTCAGAGCAGCACCTTGCAGAGTGCAGGTGGCAAAACTTAACTTGATTCTCAACGGCACAACCACTGATATGGAAAACTGACTCCATCTTTTCAATCCATCGAGTTAAACCGACTACGCCTTCAGCCCCTTTGAAGTTCAAAGGTTGGCACTTCATGAAATCAGTGTAAAAACAAGGATGCGCAGTTTGCACGTTCCTTCGGTTATCTCCGTGCAAACTGTGGCTTCCATCCCCATTGGTGGAGTTTCGCAAGAGAGCTTGGTCGATCATTGCTTGGACGGATTCGGGGGTCATGTTGTTTGGGTTGGTGTCGTTGACTGGAGTGTTTGGTCCTCTTCTGGTTGTAGGTGCCATGATTTGTCTAGATCACAAAAGACAAAACATGAGGTTATATGACAGAATATAATAATATATAGATGAGATAAATCAACACAAGAGAGGTATATAGTACAAAGTAACACATCCATTTCATTCATAACTTTGAAAATTTTACATGAAATAGTCGTCTGAATACACATAATACAGTACAAAAGATCTAAGGCTATGCTAGCGGGGAAAACCCCTAATACTTAACATGCCTGTACAATGACCTAGCAAGATACAATAACATAGATCACTAAATGTGACTGTCGGCATCCCCCGAAGCATCCTGGTGATCTGGAATCCTAGCCTCTGGTCCTGGCTGTCTAGCTCTCCTCTGCTGCTCTCGCAGTGCTAACAACTCAGCCTGCATGTCGCTCATCTCTCGCCTCATATCTCTGATGACTCGGAGAGTCTCTACCATCTGGTCCTGACGCCTACGATCAGTCTCTCGAAGCGCTGCTAACTCAGCCTGCTGCATCTGAAAGCGAGTCTCGTGTACCTGATGCTGTGTCTGAATGAGAGTACTCTGCAGCTGTAGTTGTGTCTGGTGTGCCTGGAGATAGGTCTCATGTGCATACACATGATCACGATGGGTCTGAAGCTCCCGATGAGTCGCCTGACTCAACCCTATCGAGTGAGCCCAAGCCTCTCGGGAAGCATAGGCTTCCTCCTCCACCATCCATACTGTCTCCTGGAGAGTCGCTGCGAGTCCATATCGACTCGCTGTGATATACGAGACCTACTATCCTGAGCATCCTCTAGTAGAGCATACAAGTCCTGTGTATCCCGCTCATGGAGCTCAGCAAGCTCTATGACCCTAGTGTTGACCTCTCTCACGGTCATAGGTGCTATCTCTGAAACTGCCTCTGCCGGATCTACCCAAGTATCCCTAATCCCGTACCCAACATCTCTAATCCCCTGTCGCCTCTCTTCAGCATCGACCGTGCTAACAAATCCATAATCTATCCCTCGACCTCTGGTAGGTCTAGCAGTAGAACTCTCTCCGATCTCATATCTGGAGCCTATAGTGGACAAATACAACCTCTTGCGGGGAGGCTGCTCAGACTCGGGAATATCATCCCTATGGTCAACAGGTGGTGGTATGGATAGAGATGGTGGTAGTGGTGGTAGTGGAGGTGGTGGTAATGCGGCAGTAACTGCATCAATGAGTGCCTGAGTGGATGCTATCCTAAGTGTCTGGATTTGGGTTAGACACCCAGATGATGGTGGTAAAGGTGGTGAATGTGCATGTGGGGCCGTGCACCTAGCAAGGCGCTCCCCTGCAGAGGGTGGTGATAGTGAGATAGGTGGTGATGGTGATGGAGTAGTCATGGTCAGAAGTCTCTCAACCTCTGCCTCTGGTGGAAGGGATATGGAAGTCTGGGGTCGGACGGTAATCCTAGCCCCAATAGTAATGTCAGTGGAGGGTGGTGGTATAACAGGCTCTGTTCCCTCAGGTGGGAAAACAGGCTCATCAACAGGTATGATGGTAGTAGAGTCAGCCGGAGCTAAGTGCTCCTCTTCCTCCTCGTCGTCCTCGTCCTCCTCGTCCTCATCCCCACAGTGTCATCCCTAGATGAATCGCCGTCATCATCATCTCCATCATCTCCCCCCGTTCCATAGGTAGTGCAACGGACCATCCTTGCCTCATCATTCCTCGTTCCCCTCTGGATCCTCCTCAGGATCCGACCCTCAGGAATGCTATCTGGTGACTCAGCAGTGGGTGAGTCAACAGGTGGTAATGGCTGTTCCTCAGCCGGAAACTCGTGGTCGTCCTCTAATGGTATGTACTCGGGATATATAGGCTCCGGCACATAGTTAGGGTCATGTGCTGAATGGAAATAGGTTCGCGCTCATCCTATCCTGAGGAACTGTAGATCTTGTAGATTCTCCTGGACCTTTTATAAAATCTGGTGACGGTGGGGCTACTGGCTGTAGCGGGAGTCCGTCGTATCTAGTACGATGACCAGTGGTATGCCTCACTCGATTCCCCTCATAATAGGCTCCCCAGAAAGCTCTGCCGGGCTCGGAGTCGTGTAGACGGAAGTGTATGTAACATTCAGACGTCGCTGAAGACATGGTTACTGCAAAAGTAAAATAAACTTTTTACATAAGTTTTACTTTTAAGAAAAATTGTATACGATATGTTTGTAGGCTTTAATAATAAGGCTCTTATAGTAATTTACATATATAATTATGTAACTACGTATTTTTATTCAGGGTAAGACGTAGTACCCTTCATAATGCTAAGGCAATGCATGTCATGCTAAGCATATATGCTCTAGACGTAACAAGTAATGCATGTATGTCCTCACAAATCCCATTTGTGAAAGGGATTTTTTTTTTTTTTTTTTTTTGAACGGTGGTTTATAGTCCAGACAAAAACTATTTGACCTGGTTCTTATAACATAGGGCTCCTGTTGCAAATCTGTAACACCCCTCCAAAATTTGAGTACTGCAGCGGAATGTTGAAATTCGAAGGCCGTGTCATTACAGGGGTCTATAGCACAAGATCAGAGATACGACTTTACTAAAGTGTCGTTGAAAAGATAACATTGGATTAACCAAAATACTTGTTTGTTACAGAAAGTCATGGCTTCAATGGTTCAACAAATATAGATTAAGATTTCCGGTTTTTTCTACTTACAATTGTCCCCACATAAGTGTAATTAGACCCCAAACTCTTAAAGTGTTGACTATTCAATTATGATCCAATGTTTCGACGACTCTGCTGCCTTATGACTGAAAAACATGCTTAAAACGTCAACATAAAGTTGGTGAATTCATAGGTTTATGTAAATCAATGGTAGGACCGCAAGATTTTCAAGTGTATGATTAAGCAACAGATGCAAACATCATAAAAGTAATACGTTTCCTAGCTCATGACACCGAGGCTCGACGTATATGAATGCAATTATAATTGCAAATAGTGGGGGTTCTGTGAATGAATGTGCTAACCCTGACAAACATCCCAAAATTCGAATGATATGCGTTGTTCCCAGTGATAGCTAGGCACCCGACGGGGAGTGTCATTCCCACAATAGATCTATCCATAACATTCGGCCGCTCAATGTAATTCCCAACTACATCTATGCAATTAACAGTTCATGATCATGGACATTAATGGGGGTATGGTAAATTAGCAAACTGTAATCATGGCATAAAATGTACACTTGCGTCCAGTTTGTAAAACAAAGCATGTTATCACCCCAAGGATGTAAATCATTTAAATAATTGTAAAGCATGGGGCTATGAACTCACCTTAGCCGGTAGTTCTCTGAATGATAACAAGTATCCAAGTAAGCAGTGAATCACACCGTTAAGTACCTAAGTAAGTACGGTCAAGTCTTAGTTTACACATTTAAACTAACGACTCATTGTATAAACTAAATCCCATTTTAAGTTTATATATACCGTTATCACTTGTGTAGTGATGCCCAAGGTTATTGTATTTATACTTTCGATGGTTCTCGAGAACGTGTAGTCATCATTAATAAATATACATTATTTATTAACTTGTTATTAAATTGTTCGTTGTCCGAATACCTTATCGTTCGACCGACGTGTTAAATGTTTCACTTTTGTTTCACAACGTACCCGTAGACTATTAGTTGTTACCGTTTAGTCCTTAGGTTTATAAAGAAATAACATTCATGCTTTTAAACCTTCTAGTTGCGAGAAAGTCATAATTTGTCCTTTAATTTACGAAATTTACAACTTCGGTCCTTATGGTTTTATAGTTTTTGAAAAGTAATGAGTTTTAATCTTACACTTTTCGTTAATTACAATATCAGTCCCTGGAGTTATAGAAATACAGGGTATGACAAATTAAGTCCCTTAGGTTTCGGCATTTTACGGTTTTAGTCCCCGGCTTTGCAAAGATTCCATTTTAACTCCGAATCCATCCCAACAAGTGGCGTTTTCTTTACTAGGCTCGTTTAAGTTTTAAAAAAAAGCTTCGGTGGAAAAATAAGCTCATCGAGCTTATTTTGGCTTAACGGGCCTTATTGGGCCCGTTAAGGTCCGTTTGGCTTATTAAAGGTCCGTTATAGATTTTATAAGTCTAGATGTTCACAATAAGTTCGCGTGAGTTGGTTTAGCTTATAATAAGCTCGGGGAGCTTATTAGAGCTTATTTCGAGCTTATTGGGCTTTTGGGCCCAATAGCTTATCTCGATAAGGGTATTCAAAGTTGTAGACTTTTCCCTAGTGCTTTTCCAACTCGCATTAAGCCGAAACAACAGTTTTCTTTTCAGCTTATTCCAAATAAGCTGAATAAGCTATCTAGAACCTTTGTTGGGCCGGTCTTGGGCTCGATAGTGACCCGGTAAGGTTCTAGGGGTTCGGGCTCAATTCCTTTGGGTCCAATGACTTTCCTAGGGCTCTTTAAAGGCTTATAGGCTGTTTAAGCTTGCGAATAAGCTGTGAGAGCTTATTCGTGATGTATGGCTTATTTCGTGTCTATTGGGCCCGTAGGCCCAATGGCTGGCTCCGATTACTCCACTTTTCGCTTTGCTAGTTTATTTAATCTTTCATGTTAACTCAATGATCCGTTTATTTTTGCAGCTTATTTAGCAATAATCTAAACTAAGCTTCGGTTGGGCCGTCTTGGGTCCGTTAGGGGTTATAGAGTGTTATCGTTAGGGTCCATAGGGCCCGTTAGTTACAATTAAGCCGCTAAGTCGTTAAGCCTCATAAAGTCCCAATAAGCTTCTCGAGCTTATTGTGAGTTATTTGATCATTAGGGCACGTAAATGGGCTAGGCGGCCTCCAATTAAGGATTCCGTTGGTTTATAAAAGGAGGCACGGAAAGGTTCACTTATGTTTTTAAGCCTATATAGCTCATTTTAAGTGCGCATAAAAACACGATAAGCTGTGGGTGCTTTCGTGGTGATGTGCATTGTATTGGGCTCGCGTTGGGTTTGCGTAGCCCGCTAGGGTGAGAAAGGTTTATTCGTTAGAATTTTTGGTTCGTCAGTTTATAGACCGTCTAGACACAAAATGAAAATGTATAATACTTTCTACTCGTGACCCGCGACATGCAAACGCTTACTAACGTCGCATACATGTTCCCACACCATCTCGATATGATTATTACAAAAGTTTACGTATAGTTACTTATGTATGGCACCACACGACTTGTATCAGTTGATGTTTACACAAAATAAAGCCGATATATTCGAATATAAAAGAGAACATGCGACATATATAACTAGTTTTATATTCGTTCGACATAGATAAGAGTAATTTAGACTTACGAAGGTCCTAAGCAAATTTATGGCGTGCAAAATGAATGCCCCGACACCCAAACGTGTCTATAACTTCAAAGTTATGATACAAGCTTCTAGACCCTTTTAAACTCTTGACATTGATCGAGAAGTAAAGATGGTTGGTTATGTTGAATGCGAATAGCGGGGTATGTAAATGTGTTTTTCTGGTTGATAGAGAGGTTTAAAAGGTTGGTGGAAAATGTATTATGTGGTTGAGGAGGTGGTTATTTTAGGCACTAGGCCTTGTTAACATTCTTGTCACCGAAAATCAAACTAAACCGAGCCCTAAGAAGTGGTTTTGAGACTTGCTAGTTAACCTCACATGGTTTTTAAGTTAAACCACTTAGTACAAGTTTTAATGAGTTAGTTGTGGTACAAGATTTAGTTAGCTAGGCAAATCTTATGATTTTTGTGTTTTCTTATGGCTAGATCGCGGCACAAAGGAAGAAAAGAAGCCATAGGTTAATATCCATTGTGTCATAGTTCATTAGGGAACCATTAGGACAAGATTTAATTACCTAGCCTAAGTACATGTACCTTTTAAGGATCATTAGGAAGATTTACTAGTAAGAAATTCACCAAGGACGATTTTTGTGGGTTTACTTGTCCATATTCGGCATTTAAGGAATATAAACACAAGACTTGATTAAGTTTTGTGTTTAGGCTTTTAAATTGGGTATTGGTTTGAGTCTAGGTAAGTCTAGGTGTTTCCGGGGTGCGTCCAAATGTATTTTATCGCGAAACGTAACTCTTTTACGTGACCAATAAAAATAAAATACGCAAAGTACATAATTATTCTTTAAATAATTATTCCTTACTTGTTTAGTGTAAACCTTAATTTATTTGGTGACCTTTTATATTTATTGGTTACTTCTAGTCTACGCGGTTTAGCTTAAAAGTAAATATTAAAAGTAAACGCGTATCGGCCTAAATTAAATAGTGATCATTAATATAGTCGTACAATGACACGAAAATGAGAAATGTTACAAAGATTAAAGTTGAATAGTTTATAGGTTATTAGTTTATGAATATAAACCTTGTTCATAACATTGTTGTTCTTATTTGCTATTCCGCTGCGTGATCAATGTTATGATATCCTAGATGGGCAAAACGATCTATGAAGCCTACAATTAGGTTTCAACATGTGGTATCAGAGCGGGTTGCGCTCTTGATATCTGGATTCAGTTTATTGGTAGAAGTATGAAGAAGAACCTAAACACGGTTCGAGTTTGGATCTTGAACGATGATGATGATTTTAATGGCTCGTTTTGGGAGCTTATTTGAAGAAGACATCTTTGATTTATACTTTTTGATGTTGTAGTTGATTTTCCCAGATTTGTGTTCTTATCATATCGTAAAGGAGGGCGTCTCCTTTAAGATAAACTTGTTCGTGATTATAAGGCGGTGACGACGTCTTGATGAATTTAGCAAGGTGTACAGATTCTCCTTTTGATGCTTACTAGTAATTTGCTATCACTTTAAGGAGTTACGTTATTGTGATCAGTGGTTCATTATAGAGGAATGAGGATTTTGTCAAGAGACATAGGTCTACTTATACATAGCAGGTATGAGACTCGACGTCATGTGGATAAACAGGATATAAGACACAAGTTTGGGAAATTCAACTTCTTCAACAAATTCGTATTATTCATTTTTCTTCATCATTGATAATTTGCTGCTTGGAGCCTACTAAGTCCATGATCAAGACGATGTAAAACATGTTATGGGAAGGCTTATGTTTATTTTGCCCAATCTACATGCCATCCTATTTGAATCTATGAAAAAGGAGAAGAGTGCATGGATTCAAAGGAAGTTCTTCATCTATATTAGCTTCATGGGAAGCTTGTGCTTATTGGTTTTGTCCATTATCAACTAGGGGAAGATTGTTGGGAATTATATTTGAGTTGATTATGACAAAAAATTAATTAAAGATGGGAGGACCTACAGATCAATAGCTGGAATAACATTAATGCTGATTGAAGATTAGTCAAACAGTATTTAATGCTCAGCTAAAAGATAAAGATCAACATTAATGTTGATTGAAGATATAGTCATTTAGTACTTAATGTGGATTTTATGTTTCCTAATTTTATTTGTCTTATCTTGTCTGTAAACCCTAACCCATTAGTCTATAAAGGGGGTAGGCGTCTAGTATTCATTATCCATCATAAGGTAGATCTTACTAATTGAGAGTCTTGACATCACAAATAAATTGTGTGTTTTAGTAGTTAGTTTATGGAATAGTTCATGTCGACTGCCTTTAATGATCCGGAATAGTTTATAGTTTATTAGGGTTATGTATATAAACCTTGTTCATTACATTGTTGTTTCTTAATGTTATGACGTCTGGTGATCAATGTTTTGATATCCTTGATGGGCAAAACGATATCTATGAAGCTACAATTAGGTTTAAATGTTTTTTTTTTGAATAGTGAAGGCAGCAGTCAGGCAGAAGTAAGGCCAGCTGGGCTTCTTCTACATACCCTAAACCTCGAGCATATGGATTGGTTTACATGAGGGTACACAACGAAGATCAAACAATAACCCTTATACATCTTTTGGGTTTGTAATGTCTTTGAATGATTATAGAGGTTTGGATGTTCCTACTGCTAAGCTTTTCTTAATTCCTACTGGTAAGCGTATGGTTCCTGCTGGTAGTTCATGGTTCCTGCTGGTAGTTCCTGTTGGTAGGCTTTGTGGTTCCTACTGGTCTGCTTACGGTTTCTGCTGCTAGTATTATAGGTCCAACAAGAAGACCCTTGGTCTTGAAATCAATGTAGGGATGTGTATGGTTCATTTTGGAGGTTCAGTTTATGCTATAATTCTTGATTGGAAAAGTTACACGCTCTTTACAAATATTTTGGGGGGCATATGATACCATACAGTTCATGATATGATTATTGAGGAAAAGAAAATATTATAGCATGAGGGTTTTAAGTTGATCTGTTGAGCTCACTGAGACTATCGGCCATTGAGGTGATAGCCTGCATTATATTGTCTACAAGAATTATCCAAAATCATTTTATTACATGATATTTGTAATAAGCCTGTCGTTTTCGCAATGAAGGAAGATTTTGATCTTTGCTTACCGAGTTATAGAATTCAATGAGATGAGTGAGTATATCTTTTATGGGGAAAGCTTTTTGTTGTTATACATTAACCATCTACATGCTCACTTGAGGGGAAGCGTTATACGTGTTGCAAAAGACCCCTATTAGATGATTCAAAAAGGGGAAGAAGATTCACGATGTGCAGCTTATTATTGTGATGACTTTGTCTTTAGCATTTTCTTCATCAGATTGTTTTGTAATACTAAATAGGGGAAGATTGTTAGGAATTACAGATTGATGATTATTAAACCCATAAAACAGAATGAAGAAAGACGAAACAAGGAACAGATATGTTAAATAAGGGAAACAGTATCAAGATAATGTTGATTGGAATCAACATTTAATGTTGTAGATATAGATTAGTTCAAACATTAATGTGATGTTTATGTTATTTAATTAGTTTCCTTATTTGTTTTATGTTTTCATTTGAACAAAAAGGACCTATTATGTAATTGTTAAGTTAAGCTTTAGTTGTAAGGCTTAGGGGTTTCTTGTAACTCCTCCCTTTATTATATAAAGAGGGTAGGCGTCTAGGTTACAGGCATCCATTCATAGATAGTCTCTCCAATGAGAGTCTAAACGCATAGAAAGCGTGTGTAGTAGTTAGTAGTTAGTTTCTTTATTATGTTTACTACCCACTAGTCTAAAATTATTGTCCAGTTTTGTCTTTTCTGAGTCTTTCTTTGTCACTTTGACCTTAACATATTTTATGTATATGTTACCATAATACTTGATAAAAATGATACAATAAAAAATATATTTAAACCATATCTATTCATATATTTTGCATCAAATATTATATAACATAAACAAAAATATTTAAGGTCAAAGTTGAGAAGAAAGACTTAGAAAGTCCAAAAAAAAGGTGGGACAATAATTTTTGGGACGGAATGGTCAGTATTAAGAAAAACCTTATTAGTAACATGATTGTGTTCTTTATATTCCGCTGTGCTTATCAATCATTGTTATATTACCCTAGTTGAGTCCAGATCTTGGATTCCACAAAATCTAAACCACCTATTTTCCCAAATGTCAACTAGTCGATTTGTTACAAAGCCTGGTTT
This sequence comes from Tanacetum coccineum, assembly GCA_026074375.1. Classification (NCBI taxonomy): domain Eukaryota; kingdom Viridiplantae; phylum Streptophyta; class Magnoliopsida; order Asterales; family Asteraceae; genus Tanacetum; species Tanacetum coccineum. Next base: position 14,140 of record BQNB010067214.1, on the reverse strand, counting down.
ATCATTAACTGTGTATGCGGAACAATGAATACAAACATTGAGCGTATAATGGGAACTGATTACACAATTTTGTAAATCACCTTGGAAATCATTGTTATATTGGGCTAAGAATAGTCAGCGTTTCACTAGGGAAATCTTACAATCGATTGTTATTATGAGAACAAATTCTTGGTTGTTCTTCCAAACCCATCATAATTTATGGTGGTCTTCCAAACATCGATAAACAGATTGAAACATTCATAAGGTTTTGTTTGTTCTAATTGTCAAATGCTATGACTAGTGATTGAAGCAAACATTTCAAAACACTTCGCCACACTATTTTCCCAAATGTCAGCAAGACTTCATTACGAAACCTTGTTTATCATCAAGAGTAAAACTAAAGATACAAAATTAGATACCCTAAGTCACTTAAGACCACCATTATAATGCATAGAGCCAATCAAGCCTAAGGTTAAAATGCATATTATGTCAAAAGGGCCCTAGATAGAGTTAATTACCGCAAATGATAATTCGAGATCGTATAGTATGCCAAAGTCACATGGAATTCATTGGGTCATCATGCTTTTGCACTTTAAAGGAATAGTGTAGTATAAGATTTTAATGTCACGTCTTCAAAACCTATGGATTTGATAGCATGGACTTCACGAACTCTATATCAAGACAGTACCACCGGTTTCTGTATACATTATGGTCTTAAGGTTTATAAGCATACAAGTGAGAACACACTATGGTTCATTACAAACCATCTCCGATTGGCTTTTGTTTCAACACAAACAAGATAGACAAGATCATTATACAGGGATAAAAGAAGTTGGTAGCACAACATCACAGCTTTTATAACATCCTAATTTAGTTAACCTGATCAGGGGGGGTGGGGTATGAATAATCTCCCAACTCGATGACACAAATGAGCCTAAAGATTTAAGACACATTTCTATCAAACTGGAATCCAATAATCTAAACTATATGAATTCATATAGTACGGCAATATGCTTTATAAGCATACCAAATGCTAAAAACAAAATGAAACATATTCTACCCATAGTTTCAAACTGCTGAACCTATACTCAACGAGTCATCTAAAGTTCCAATTCATCATCGTCGTCATTCTCCTCACTGTCATCCATACCAAACAAAACCTCGTTTTATCACTAGAAGTATCTCAAGAGCGTGCGTCGCATCCCTAACCTTACAAATGGCAAACCCGGCCTCGTCCTGATTCATAGTAATAACTCTGTCTACACCAATCAGTCTTCCTAAGACCCCAACATCAACATTCCCATTCAAAAAACACAAAACTCATCACGTTCCCTATCGCGTTTCCAACATTGTCACAGCGATATTCGTAATTCGAAACCTGTTTCCATATCCCAACTTTCCCACCCAAAACTCGACGAGTAATTTCGCTACTTCCTTTTACACGATAACGAGGGGTGTAAATGACGTACTTTGAGTTAATTTCATGGATGGTTGGACGTTTTTTTAAAAGGTCCAAGGGTGTTTGAGTATAGGTCATCTGGTTAATGAGAAAGTGAATTCAATGGGTTAATTTTGAAGATTGTAGTTCAATGGTGAAGATGATGTCACTTTCTGATGGGTGGTAAATATATCCGAGCGGGAGCTCCGAGATATTGTCGTTGTCGGCCATCGATGAGGAGAGGCGGAGTGGGAGTGTAAAGGGGTGTTTGTTTTGTACAAAGATGATTTGTTTCAATTTTTATGCATATATTTACGGGTAAATTGCAAAAACCGTCCTTTTGATTTAACGAAATTGCAGACGCAATTTTAAATTTTTTTAAAATTGCGGAACACCCTAAGATTTACGAGGAAAACACTATGGGAAGACTCAAACTTGAGACCTTTCGCATGAGGAAGAGCCCCCTGACCAACAACGTTGACTGATGATTTTTATTTGTAACTAGACGTGAGCAGAAAAACCGGTTCCAGAACCCGACCTGGTATTGAAACCGAAAACCGAATCGGTCAACCCCGATTTTGACCTGAACCGGTTCCGGTTCTTGGCCAAACCGGCGGTTTGGAACCGGTTTGGGTTTTTTGAGTATCTACCGATTCGTGGACCGGTTTTTCAAACCTGAAAACTGACCGGTTCGGTTAAAACGGTTTGGAACCGGTTCCATTTTTTTTTAAATTTGAATCTTGCTTTTATAACGGTTGACTCCCACATAACGCAGAGGACCCGTAAAGGAGCGTTTTTCTGACTTTTGGGTGTAGTGTTTGTTGTTTTGCTCTTTTATATGATTATAAATTGAGGGGTTGTGTTATTGTTTCAATCACAACTTACAACTTACAATCCTAAGCAAAAAAATTCCCCAAAGCAAAACCGAATTTCTTTCAATTAGCAATGGCAAGTCAATCCGCCTCAACTACCGCCGGTGCCGGTTCATCAAGTGCACCGACGGTTGTTCAAATCCTACCAAACAATCGGAACCCCTAGATTTGGAAAGACTTCAACCTTTGCCTAATGTCCGACAACACGAAAAAAGCTCAATGTATTCATTGCTTTCGTTTCTTTTCAAAAGATTCCAACTCGACGTTGAAGAATCATATCTCGCATCCGCATTGTGAAGCACTAAAGAGGGTTGCGGAATCGGGGCAATCGTCTATGTCTCGAGATAGGAGTATTTTCTTGTACAATTCGGATGTTCTTCGTGAAAAATTCGCGGGTTTGATGATTCAACGAGGGTTACCATTCAATCACTTTGACGACGAGCAAACAACGAGGGTGTTTCAGAAATATTTGCAACCAAAATACAATCATGTAAGTCGCACTACTCTCAAACGTGATGCAATGAAATTATGGGTAGCGGCTAAACAAGCAATAATTGATGTTTTTGTTAACTTAAATACTAATGTCAACCTAACAACGGATGTTTGGTCCGCTCCTCATGGGGTGCCCGGTTCTTACATATGTGTTACCGCACATTGGATTGAACTCGGTACTTGACAAATGATGAAGCGGGTCATTGCATTCGAAGACTTTCTGGTTCCCCGCACGGGTAGTGCTTTAGCTAGAACGTTGAGAAAAACGTTTGTCAATTTTAATTTGGAAAATAAAATTATGTCAATTACGTTGGATAATGTGTCACACCCCGCCAAGGCGGAAACACAAGGCGTAACATCATGGATATCATCACAACACAATGGTGTCAACAATAGAGAATCACTACATGCATAACTAAATATAAAAGACACGATGTGTCATGACAATACCGAAAACAAAAGAACGGCATCTTGTATTAATGAAAAAGGGGTCTCATCAATACAAAGAAAATGTATTACAACCCTATCAAACCTAATAACATTCAAGAATTCATGAAAACAATTATGAAATAAAATCAAATGAGAACTTCCAATGCCATCATAATGGTCTCTCTAGCCACTTTTATAACTTCAACACCTTCATAACGCTCACCTGAAAATGATGCTTAAAACGTCAACACAATGGTTAGTGAGAGCCATAGGTTTTACGACACCAATACAAGATTTAAATCAATTACTGTAATTATATAAAAACAAACATGGCAAGACAATTAAGCTGACTATTATACATGCTAACATGCAATCGTCCCAAACAAGCAATCACAATTGGGACGGAACGTGTCCCCCGATCCATAACATGCAACATTTAGTCATGGGGAGGAATGTTATCCCCAAATCCCAGACTCTTGGTACCGTAGCACACACAGGTTCATACCCACACCACGTAGGCGAAACCTCTTGCCCACAAAGTAGGCGAAGAACAATGCAACATCATACAACATGCAGCACATAACATATAATAGCTACTTAAAAGTCCATGTGTAACTTGAACCATATAATCACAGAATCAAAACATTTTGAAACATATTTTGCATCATTTCCATCCCAAGAAAACATAATAAAATAGGACTATAAAACTCACCTGATGCTCAGCTTACTTGACAAGATCTTGCACGCAATCTAAACATACAAAAACATATGGTACACTCGGTTAGGCTAAATGACCAAGCTAATGCAACAATCACATGATGGACTTCTAAACCTTACACTAAGTTTATAATCCTTTAAGTACATCTCCCAAATCATTTTCATATCCTATATGACTTTATTTATTAACTTTCACTTTTACAATTTCTGGTTGAATTTTGTAGTCACTTTATGACCACAAATAAAATACCAAAACACCTAATTGATGGTTATCCTTACATTTCTTAGCTCCCCAATGAGTTTTGAGCTACTGTGATTTTTTAGAAAAAATAATAGTAAGTGAAACTATTTTATAAAAATTCATCATTGCAAAGTGCTCAGATTCGGATCTGAACGCACACAAAAAAGTTTGACGTCCTTAAAAATACTTAGAAAATGTTTTTGCATTAGCCCTTCGAACTAGAGTTAATAGACACCTAAAATATGACTCACGGTTTTTGGCTAACCCAAATTTGCCTTTTAAGTAGGGGTTTTACTCCCTGAAATCAGACCCAAATCAGACATGAATTTACTGTTTTAACAAATTTTCTTGCGAAAATTATTTGATTAACTTCCCGACCTCAAAACCTTTCGGGGCTGGACTTTTTAGAACCTAGACTCTCTGAACTTAATTTTAGGCTCAAGAAAATTGATGATTGCTATTTTTATGACCGAGTTATGATTCTTACAAGATGACCTTTCAAAACTGCCAGCTTTTAAATTCCGAAATTACAAAACCTAAACCCTAATTACACATGCTTAACACCACCAATCATCCCAAAAATGATTTTTAAAGATCAAAACTTTAATTTTACAGATCTTATATAAACCCTAGTCCATCCTCAAAATTGTTACAAGAATAATTAAAGAGAATTAAAATAGTTAGGGTTTATTAACATACCTTAAACATTGATCTTGATACACAAGATCACCAACTTGATTCTTGATAAAAAAAACTTTTTTTCTTCTCTTTCTTGGTTCGGCTGATTATAAAAAAATAGGGAGGAGGGGTTTGTATTTATAGTGTTTGCAAAAAGATTGGACAATTACCTAATTAAAATTGTAGTTGGACTAAAATTGGGCTTTTATTTTCTTCTTTTTCTCCTAATCCGATCGACCCTTTCTTTTCTTTTTTATTATATTTTATTTATTTATAATTATTATTTACATAATAACCCTCTAATTTTGACATTTTATAAAACTTTATTTATTTTAGAAATCCTTTTAAATTAAAACTAGCTTAACTAATTACAAATTAAATTCATTTCTAAATTTATTTTTCCTAACTTATTACTACTAAAATCAATCTAACTAAATTTATAAACTTAATTTTCTATTCTCACGAATTCCTATTATTTAAATACGTATACATATAAATATAAATACGTATACACATAAAATTTTACCATCATTTTCATTGTCACCAAAAGTGAACAAAATGAAATACCCACATTAACCATAAATTAAATCAAAATGAGACGATCACGCTCACAGATTGATAACCAAGTCACATAGAATCACATAAACACATAATTACTATAACACATAATGAAACTCAAATCAATACTAACGGTTGACTAACCTGCTCAAAGCACAGTTGTCATAGTATCCCCTCCTTAGAGAAATCTCGTCCCGAGATTTAACTAATAGGTTCAACATCATCATCAACAAACAATCATGTATACTTAGCTTTCATATTGTCCTCACGTTCCCACATAAACTTATGGCCACACTTTGAATCTCATTTAACTTTCACGATCGGAAACCCACTGCTTACAACTTCGCTTGCCCATACAAGGGTACAAATAGCAGCATACAACTCTAAGCCAAAATAACATCTAACTACATGAACATCGCCCGTCTTCGAGGAAACTCGTCAAAAACTTTAAGTTGTGTAACAACGTCATTCATAACCTAACCCCGCAACTCATCAAACAAGAACTGTCTTGGAACTAAGTTATGAGTTGTTACAAAGCTCAACGTTTTTGAAGAATCGGCTCGACTTCGAGTTTATTCAAAATATAACATTAACCAAACCACCTCAGAACATTTAAGGGTACACTAAAGTCTGCCAGTAACCCTATGTGTCCAACTTTACTTAGTACTTCCAACGATAGCTTGCTCAACAAGCAAGTGTGGATACTTAGTTTTTATGAAATCCTCATGACCTCGCTTCGAGTTCCAATGGACTTAACTATCGGAATCCTACTACGCTTCAAACTTTTAACCTCACGTTCGATAATCTCAACAGGCTCTTCAACAAAACGAAGAGTTTTGTCTACCTTAATTTCTTCTAAATGCACATGCAGATTTGTATCCGCTAAATACTTCTTTAAATTTGAAACACATCAAATACGCTACTAAATTATTGAGACAATCTTAATCAATAGGCCATAGGACAGATCCCTTTAATGATCTCAAATGGTCCCACATATATTGGTGCTAACATTTCTTTCTTTCCAAAATGCACTACTTCTTTCCAAGACGACACTTCCAACATACCTTGTGACGACTTAGGAAGCTTTGTGATAAATCCATTGTGATATTATCCACTTCCATTGAGGTATCTCGGGTTGTACCAACAAACCCGATGGCCTTTGGTGTTCAGCCTTGACCTTAGCACACGTCAAACATTTGCTAACATAGGTGGCGATGTCGGCCTTCATATTGGGCCACCAATATAGCTTTTTCATGTCCTGATACATCTTGTCAAAACCCGATGAATAATAGATATATTTTGACTTGTGGGACATGTGCATGATCACAGTAGTCCTTAGATCACCATAACATCGGCAACCAAACTCTGCCATTTATGCCATTAGAGTTCAATCCCGCCACGGGTGCTTCCCCTACTTATCGTTCTAAGTTTCTCTTGTTCCTGAGATAATTCTTCAATCACATACATCAACATCTTCGTTCTTGATGTTCTCTGGTTTCCGTGCTTCAGTCTGAGCATTCAAAATTTGTTTAGGAAGATCCAAGCCAATAGTCATGACTAAGGCTCAAACCCTTAATGGTTTATTTCGTTCTTTCCTGCTCAAAGCATCAGCAACAACATTTGCTTTCCCAGGTGATAACGAATCTCACAGTCGTAATCACTGAGCAACTCTAACCAACGACGTTGTCTCATGTTCAGCTCCTTTTGATCTAGAATGTGTTGCAAACTCTTGTGATATGTGAACACGTTCTCTTGGTTTCATACAAATAGTGTAGATAGATTTTGAAAAGCAAAACACCACTTCACCAGCGTTATTAAAACCATGAGTCATATAAATTTCTTCTCATGAATCTTCAATTGGCGTGAATGCATAAGCATCAAACTTCTAGTTTTGCTTCTACACAACGCCACAATAAACCTTTGATTGAAGAATCGCATTGTAGACGATAAAATACTTTGGCTCCCTTCATGGTAAAAGCAAGAATTTTGGTGCACTTCTCATTTATGATTTATTCATCTTGTACATGATGCTTCTGGCCTTGCAACCCCAATTAATTCATTTCATACTGCTTTCTGAGTAAGCTGGGTCATTCGTCTTGGCGGATCTTCGTATAAATCCCCTTTTGATGAATCGATGGTAGTACCACATCTGAGACCTATCAGAATTTGACGAATCTCCATTGGTGTTCTTAGGGAGATGATCAATCTTTTATGGATTCTGATCTTGGCGGGGATTACGTAAATGCCTTGATTATCAATTCAAGTGGCAAGAAATTATACTTGGGGAAGCCAAAATTCGCTTTTAGAGAACTTAACTAACAACTCCCTTTTTCGAAGCCATTCTAGAACTTCCTTAAGATGCTCTTCATGTTCCTTTTGTTCTTTGAATAGATGAGGATATCATCAATAAAGACAATCACAAATTTATCCAAATATGGCTTGCACACGCGGTTCATGAGATCCATGAATATCGTCGGTGCGTTCGTCAAACCAAATGGCATAACTTGGAATTCATAATGACCATAACGGGTTATGTAATGCCGTTTTTTAGAATATCTTCTTCCCCATACTCGAAGATAGGATAAACTGATCGCAACGTCTATCTTTGAAATATACCACTAGATCCTTTTAGTTTGATCAAATAAATCATCGATCCTATGGGACTGTGGATAACGTTCCTCACACGTCAGCTTCTGTTTAATTCCTATAGTAGATGCACATTCGAATGATCTGTCCTTCTTCTTTGACAAATATGAACCAGAAGCTCCCACCTCAAGGTGAGGAACTGGGTCTTATGAAGCCTTGTAGAAAGTTCTTTAGAGTTGGTACGACAAATTACTTCATTTCTGATGGGGGCCAATCGATAAAGGTGCCTGTGCTACAAGTGTATAAGCACCATGTATCAATCGATTTATGGAAAATTCACTTTGTCGACGGTTCAGAGGGAGAACCTGATAAAATTCCTCATGAAAACTTTAGGATAAATCTCGACGATCGGTACGGTCCTCAAGTGTTTTCTCGTATTGTCTTCAATCTCCTTTATAGTAACATGTGCCAAAAAGATAGGAATCCTTTTAGCATGTACTTCTGCGTTTTAGTGCACGAGATGATGTTCAAACTAGTCTTGTTTCCTTGGTCGCTTCTGTTACCACAAACGATCAACGTTTCATTTCCCCACGGAATACGAATGATTTTCTCGGCACAAACAATGACAGCTTTGGTACTTATGCCAACCAATCCATAACCGATTATGAACCGTCGAGAACTACCAAGTTTTCTGCATTAAGTCTATGTTGAATGGGTGATTTAGTAAATTCTCTAATGGCGAGCAAAAATTCGATAACATCTTTGTGACCTACACTTCTTTTAAGCAAAGCAATTTCCTCAGAAAAAAGAACTTCAGATTCTTTATATTTAAGAATTTGGCCTTCTAAAATTGATAAACCTCTTTTGTATGTAGAAGCTTTAAAACCAGTATCATCTAACTTAACAAGTAAATCATCATACTGTTTCTTTAGAGCTTCATAATTTTGCAAACAAGATTTAGAACAAGATTTATCATTTGTTACCTCAGAATCTGAGAATGCCATGAGAGCCATGTTTGCTTGAATTTCTTCCTCTGCCATGTCACTCCAATCAAATCCAGCACCATCTATAGCACACATTGCCTTTTCAGAAGCATCTTCAATCCTTACTGCCTTTGATGAGCTACCTTGATTCCAATTTCTGTTGTCTTTACTCCTTGGTGCTCTGCATTCTCTGGCAAAATGTCCCATTTTATGGCAGTTGAAACATTCAACCTTTGATTTATCATATCCAGCAGTACTGCTTCCATCAATGATGATCTTCCTTCCAGTTCTCTGATAGAACTTTCTTGCCCTCATGCTTAGTAGTGCCATATTCCACTTTAGATCCATTTCTTCCAAATCATCATCATGAAGTTGCTCAAGATCTTCATGAACTAGTTGAGACCCTTGTGGTTGTGTGGACAGAAAAGCATAAACTGTGGCATCACTAAAACTAGCAGTACTAGTTTCAGTACTGGCAGTATTAACTTTGGTGGTACCAGTACTAACTTCAGGATTAACAGTATTAATATTATTAATACTGCTTGCACCTGTAGTGGTTAGAAATGCCAAGTTCTTTTCATCATTGATAGCACCAGTAGATCTCTTAACCTTTTGTTCAACAATTTTAAAATTGTTGTACAAATCATCCAAGCCCATAGTATCAAAGTCGGGTTTGTTCATCCAGACTACCACATGTGTATCCCACTCAGAAGGTAAGCTCCTCAAAAATTTAACATTTAAATCTTCTGGAGGAGTAACTACACCCAGAATTGCCAATCTACTAACAAGCTTTTGAAGCCTGTTAAAGATAGAATCAAGTGATTCTGAGCTTGAAGCATTGAAGTTTTCATACTGTTGCTTCAGTAGAGCCTTCTGAGTCCTCTTAGTTGCTTCATTCCCTCCAAATCTAGCTTTAATGGCAGCAAACATTGATTGAGCATCAACATACTGGTTAAAGGTAAGTTGATGTTCATTGGGTAGTGCCATGAGCAGAAGACTTCTGGCCTTTACATCATTCTTTTTGCAAATCTTTTCTTCAGTAGTAGAGGGCACAGTCATCTTCAATGCTGTTGATGGACCAGATTCTGGTGCTGTAACAGGAATAGGTACCCACGAATTTCCATTTTCAATTACCTCCCATAACGCATAATCCTGGATCTGAAAGTACTGCTTGATCCTGATTTCCCACATCTCATACTCCCCGAGTTTGAGCATGGGAAGCTTTGCCAACGCATTGTTCTGAGAATTTTCCAACTCCATTGTTCCTAGATCAAAGTTTCTCAAAGCACAGGCTCTGATACCACTTGTTGATCCCACGCCTTGATCGATTCTTTACGTAGTAAAGTGTTTGTCACCTTGGAAGAATCCAAAATAACAAAGATTGAGACTTTGTATGTATACCAAAGTGTATGCGGAATCTACACTTTGATACTCTAGAGGTGTTTATCAATAGAACAGTAATAGACAAACAACCAATGAACAATGAAGTAATAACAAACTGCTTCAATATTATTAGAATAATAATACGAGTACTCTTGTAGTACTGGGGTTACAACCTTGAAGCTATCACAATCTATATATAAAAGTATTCGTCTAAGTGTAAAAGTGTATCTATCCTAAACCTAGGATCTCCTTTTATAGAACACAAGGAGTCCTTTACAAAGATAACTACCTATCTTTTAGGATCAGTTACTAGCATCCCATAATAATCTCCATGCATACTTATATCCAAGTCAGCAGCTTTGACCATCAGCATTATTAACTCTTTCTCCTAGTAGTATTAACTAACACTGGCAGTACTAAGTATGTACTAGCAGTACTAACTCCATTAGTATTGTTAGTTATACCTTGGCAGTATTAAGTCTTGTGAAGATTTATTCCTAACAATCCTCCCCTAAACTTGTGATTGTCCTTCAAATCATCAAGTTTCTTTTGAATTAAATCTTCTAGTCTTCTTCCTTTGCTGATGATTCTTTCAAACATTTCTTCTACTTCTGTACTTGAGATCTTATGAACCTTAGAAGTTCAAACGCCTGTGAACTCTCATGATCAACCTCCAACTTCTTTTTCAACATCTTGGAGATCATCTCTTGACTTAGAGGGTATTTCTTCTCTGTCAGCATATGTATGGCTATACCATTCTGCATCAGTAAAATGTGAATACCACAAAAATCATATAAACTCCAGCTTATCACATTGTATTCATGCTGACTCTTCCATATCTCATCTTCTTCATCAGGCTCAAATAAAGTATGTAAATCTCCCCAAAGCATCAGATCATACCCTTCTGGTCTTGAAGTACTATATCTTTCCTTGACTAGTCTGTACAGTTCCTCTACATCCTGTCTATCAAAATCTTCAAGCATCTCACTCAATACTTTGTAGTTCTTGGAACTTCCATCTCCTCTGAAAACTTGATAATACATAAAATTCTCTGTCAAAACACAAGTCTTCCAGTCCACAATTGGAAACTTTGTAGATAGAGATTCAACCTCCATAGGAACTTCTTCTCTTGGTATTATATCCAAAAATCCTTTGAGTTCTTCCTTCTCAGCATCTTCTTCCAACTTTTGTCTCTTCCTTGTGCTTTTTCTAGGAATAGATTTCTTTCTCTTTGCTCCAGTTTCTTTAACAACTTCTTTCATTTCTTCTTGTATATCAACATCTTCTTCTTCAATCTTTTCAGGAGACTTTTTAGGAGACTTCATCTTTTCAGTTTCATGCTCCATAGGCTCAATGTGTTGATTAAAATCCTAAACCTTTTCAAATATTGGCCTAATCTCATCATAAGACATTCCCTTGAAGTCACTAATCTTGTAGTTCCCCTGATTCTTCAAGTATTTGATCATGTTTTTCCTTGCTTGGGCAACTGTCTTTGGTTTCATCTTTTGAGTATGATACCTTATGACTGAAGGATCATTCCAATCTATCTTCTTAGATGTCTTAGCTTCAGCCATAGCTCTTTGTCTTTCCTCTTCATCCCACTGTCTGGCTATTTCTTCATCTCTTGCAATCTGAGCCCTTTGCTCTTCATTCATTTGCTCTTCAAGTCTGATGGCTTCAGCAAAACTTAATCTTTCTTGTTCAAGCTCTTTCTTAGACTTCTTCTTGGGCTCAGACTCTATCATTATAGCTTTTCCCTTGTCTTGTCTTGACCTTTTCTCTGCACTCCTTCTTGTATAAGTAACAGTTCCTCCAGCAGTATTAAGATTTACCTCAGCAATACTAACTATTGGAACTTCTTCACTAGTAGTACCTTGTTTTGCTCCAGCAGTACTAACTTCATCACTTCCTTTTTCACTGCTTTGTTGATCTTGAATCACTTCTGTAGGAGTCACATCTTGAATCACAGGTTCAGTTTCATTACTTGCTTTCTCTTGAACTTCTGCATTAGATAATATCCTCCCCTATTTGGAAGAATCATCTGTAATGTCTTCATCATCTGAATGAACCATTCTAGCTCTCCTCCTTGCTTTCCCAATCTTCACTTGAGCCTCTAGCTTCTTGACCCTGAGTATAAGCTTAGTAAATGCAGAACTGTAGGTTTACTTTGTTTGCTTCAAGTCATCCTCCAAAACTCCAATCCTGTCAAATAGTTTGGTAACCAAATCTATCAATTCATTGAGTTTCAATCTACCCTCATCACTTCCATGTGAGTGAACAGCATGGATAGGTGATTCATTGGGTGTAGGAAGATGGTGTTTTGCTCCAGGTGATGGTTATGTGGGTGATGGTTGTGTTGGTGCAGCAGTGATATGTTCAGGTGTAAGTAAAGGTGCAGGGGAAGGTGAATGATCAGGTGAGTGGGAAGGTGAAGATGTGATTCTTGAAGGTGAAGTGGAAGGTTCAGTAACATCTAACATAGTAGGGAAAAGAGCAACTTCTTGTCCTGAAAATGCCTTTGTAGGCCTCTTCATATTGTTAAACACTTTCATGCTAAGAGAGGGTACAGGATATGATCTTTTGTGTTATTGAAGCTGGTTTCTCTGCATATCTAGACATATTTGAATGAACCTAGGTGTTATAATAAGAAATCACTAGCTACACAAGAAAGATCCGGAGGTCGGGGAGGATTGAACAAATGTTTAGCCATATTATTAGAGAGAAAGGAAAAAGATGGGAAGAGGTGTGTGTCTAGTGAGAGAAACAAGAACACACACTCTTTTTACAAAATGAATCCTCACCCCTCCATGGAAGTATGGAGGGGGTATATATAGGCCAAGACAAGGGACTCTATACTAACTTAACAGTTCTAGTCCCTGTAGTTCTTGCCTAATAAAAACTAATGTAATTCCGATATGTCACTATATTTTAAGGCTAACAATCTTCCCCCAATATGCGGACATATGGAATTACTTACAATGTTCCTATCTTGTACAAATATAACATAAATAATGTCTTCCAAAGCGCTTCCAAAGCTGAAGATGTCTTCGAAGTTCTCCTGGTCTTGAAACTTGTACTCCAGCTTGGATCTTCATTGTCTTTACTTGTACGATAACCATTGTAGTATGCATGAACTGGATTAACTTCCCCCAAATCCATGCAGCATGTCTCAAAAAGCTTTCTTCATAGACTCCTTTTTGGCGAAGTTTCTGAATCAACTTCCCCCCAAACTAACATCCCTATCTTAAGCAGATTCTGAAACTTTGAAGTAGCTTGAACAATCTTCTACTTGTCATTTACGTGCACAGCGGAATTTTGTAGAAGTCAAACCACACCAACGACCACTGCTTCTTGTCATTAGGGCTTGGTGAATATTTATTCGGGGGTACATGCGAGAAATCAGCAACAATTCTTCTTACGTATGCAGAATACTTCATAAACCATATTTGGTAAAGTAGTCTACACTACTTCCCCCTGGAAGTTGACACGGTAACATCAAAGTCAACTAAGTCCCAGATGTACACATTTCCCCCCATGATGGTTGCGAACTATCGGAAGCATCATTGTCGTGTACTCCCAAATACTCAAGAAGTTCTTGTCTTAAGCACAAATCTTAAATCCCAAACGAAGCATTACTCTCTTGTCTTCAGAAACCGTATAAGAGATGAAGCAGGAATTAAGAAAACTTGGTATAATCAAGGTCTTGTATATGAATGTCGTTGTAGAACTTTGAGAATTTTGCTTAGACTGTGAAGTACCATTGTCTTGGAATCCCGTGAGAATT